>VYZP01009665.1:0-53051 GCA_013400635.1 Hypocryptadius cinnamomeus
AAAAAAAAAAAAAGATGAAAGGGAACTTGAATCAACACTATCTCCTGTGATAGGAAGGGCTTTAAAAATGCCTGAAGATCTCTTTGATTGTACACTGTTTGGGCCATATGCCATCCTTTTATTACTTACCCATGTATTGGAGATGTCACTGATGTTCTGTTGAAAATGTATTTTTTCTTTTGGCCAAATCCAGGGGTATTTTTAGCAGAAAAATAAAAGGCTGAAAATATTAAATTATTTTTTTTCCTCAAATGATCCCTTCCTCCCCTGAGTAGAGAAAAGCAGAGATTTTACGAGAAAATTTTGAGCTAAGTAGAATATAAATATCTGCTGAAATATATTTGAAGTCAACTTTTTGCCTATGGCTATCCTTTTTGTCTAACATACAGTAACTCCTTGGGAACCTCTCTTCTGTAAACAGGATTATTACTAAAAATATACTAGAAAGTAAGAATGCCAGAAGGGGGAAATGTAAATTCACCATTTTCTTTTATCCTAGCCAGATCACTTCATTGGGCTAATATCCAGGAAGGCTCAAATACGAATGGATCCTGCACAGACCATACCAGATGGAAAAGATCTGAGCTGGGCAAAAAGCTCTTTGTTGGAAGTTGTACTTTTGGGTGAAATAATTTCAGAAAGGTAGGGCATTAAGCAAAGGAGCACCTCCATCCTCTGGACACATTTTTGTGCTGTTTCAAAGGAAAAGTTGTGAATTCTTGCTTGTGTTGTCATGGATGTATACTCTTTCTAGCTCTCTGGAAAACTTCCTTCTCCAGTGAGGTTGGGTCTGTGCTACCAGGGAAGTGCCTCAGCTGCACAGAGGTGTCTCCCCCTGCCCCCCTGCAGGCTGTGGGCTGACTTCAGACCAGGTCTGCAGGGACCTGGCACCTTTGTCACATTTAGATGGGCAGGAGGAAGGGGGAGGCAGCAGCGATGGAGAATCAGGGTGAATCTCTTACTTTCAAGTACCTCTAACCTCCCTCTGATGAGTTAATGCTTTTACAGCCCTGGAAAAAAAAATTATGAGATGATCCATGACATCAGGTTTCTTTGGGATTTCAGTGCAAGAGTCCTGTAGGTTTTTAACTGGAGCTCAATGGGAAAAAATGTTCCTATGCCCAAGAATAACTCTTAGGCAAGTGACTAGATTCACTGTTTTAGACTGTCTGCTGTCACTGACATGCCTCAGTGCCCTCTCGACAGCAGGGGAAGCCAACACCAAGAGGAAAAGCAACAACACCCCATTTTCCAGGGGCAGAGGAAAGAACTGTGCCAGCAGCTGCAATTCACAGTCCCAACAGGAATACAGCACTTAGGCCTGGTAGGTGATGTAGCATATTTTCAGAACATATCCAAACACATATTTTCATAGCAGAATCCATTATCTGGGCATGGCGTTAATGCACAAAGCCTGTGTCATGCTCACAGTGAAACAGGATGAATTCTGTTTGCCACACACCCTGACATGGGCTAAGATCCCAAACTGAATCCCTTTGTAATACCCAGTGGACAAAAGTGATCTCAAAGCCTGCTAACACACTGAGCCTCTGCAGTAAAGACCTTTTAAGTAAAATCCATGCTCATTTTCCTGCTTAAAACCAGTGTAACTGAAAATACAAAAGAGCCACAACTCATAGAAGTCATTTAAATCTGCAGCTGATGCTTCTGAGCCTTGCTGGGCATCTCTTAATATGACACAAATCCTGCTGACAGGTAACTGTGGGCACAGAGCTGTCCCTGTCTAAACCAAATCTGGATTAGATACGAGTTCTTGTGTTAAATACTTAGGAGAAATGCTTATCCAAGTCTCTCCACAGCCCTCGGGAAGCAAAAAAGCAAACCTGCTTCTGTCTCTCTTTTATCAAAGGGACTACCTGGACAGCCAGGCAGTGTTTTCCTTGGAGCTGAAACCCAGAGCAGCCCTGCACCCTTGTCATGCAGGCAGGGGTCTGGATGTGTGCACTGGGGTACTGCAAGGATGGTCAAAGGGCAGAGGTGGCATTGGGATGCCCAGACTTTGCACAGGGTGTGCCAGGATCCAGTCTGCCCGTGGCCAGGAGAGAGCTGCTGTGGGAAGCTGGGTCCAAGACAGAGAAGCAGCTCTCAGTGGGTGATCAAGCAGTGGCCCCTGCATTGGAAATGAAGTTTACAAACTCCTGAGCTCTTGTGCCAAATGAAATACCTGGCTCAGCTGGGCTTTCCTGGCTGAACAAGGTGCCTGTGCTGATTTGTTTCAAATACCAAGTACCAAACAATGCTAATATGTAAAAAAGTTCAGCTTACATTCATGCTGTGCTGTCTAGTGAGCTGGAAATGTGGGAAGGTTTCCAACCTGAAATCCTTTTATCCATGGAAAAAACTCATCTTTCAAGGGAAAGACGCAGATCTGACCAAATGGGAGATGCACTGTCTTTAGCCAGATTCAGCAGAAATTAATGAAAGCTGGCTTAAAAGGCTCAAAAACACAATGTGACTCTATACCTTTCCTTTTTTACCCAGATGCTGTCCACCTTCTCAGGCATCTTTCACTGCCCCCCTTTCCTCTATAAGAGAGAAATGCAGCTCCATGTACCATGGTCTGTTGGATGTCTCAGGCACTGCTGACTGAAATAAAAACCTTATTATTTTTCTGCCTTTTTTTTTTCCTCTGTTTTAATATTATATGCCAGGGAGATTGGTAAAGATTTCAGAAAAACAAATTGACATTTGGCCTAATAAAAAATTGTACACAGTTTTTCCTTTCTGCTTTGACTTGGCAGAAGAGTGCGTGAAAGCTCAGAGAAGAAATATTCCATTTTTCCTGGAGGGAGGCAGGAATCCATTAACATACAGTGCTGGAGCACAATACCCTGATATGCCCTTAAAAACTGACACAAAAATGTGAGATCTGTACATTAAAATCAAATTCAGAAATCACAAATGTTGTGGTGGCAGCAACCCTTCTAAGTAAGATTTATTGTTGTCAACTCCCACAGTTTTTTCATGTCATATACAAAACTTCACTTTAAAGCTGCATCTGAGGGAAGCATCCAATCAAGAGAAACTCTTAGATTTGTGTTTTTAAAGGAGGGATTTTTTTGAGGAAGGCATCTTTTAAAACGGCAAAAAATGCACCCTTCAGAAGGGAAATTAGGCACAGCCACAAATGCAATGCTTTTATTATTAAGCTAATCACACACGTTTGTGGATTTCACTCTTTTCTCTTTCAAATATTTTGGTATTGGCAGTCTCAAAAAATTGCCTCTCAGCTTTTTGCTTTGGGGCCATGTAGGGAATAAACAAACCTCCCCACCCCTTTGCAGCCTGGTTTCTCCACCCCAAGAGCTGAGTTGGCCCCCAGGCCAGTTTTAGCTCTCTCTCTCCCAGATGACAGCTCAGGGCTCCCCCAGGGCCTCTGGTGTGGTGTCCCTGAGCTCAGTGTCCTCTGCTCCAGTCCAGTCCCTCAGCATGACCCACTGGGTGCTGCCACCATTCTGCACCTACTAAATAAAGGGGATGAGCTAACAGGAAATTCACATTCCCTCGGTACCTTCCAAGAGAGGAGGTCTGGCCCTTGCCCACTGTTAAAAAAGCTGGGCTTCTGCAGGAGCTATAAACTGACATTTTATCAACCTAGCAACTCAGAGGGTCAAAACCTCCCGTGATGGCTCTCAGCAAATTTCTGTGGCAAACTGGGGGGAAAGAGAACAAAATTAATGTTACTACTGAAATAAATGACAGAAGGCTTTGTGGTTTTATTCCCTAAAATCACTTCTCAGCTTACTGGGCACTGCCAGTTTACCATGAAGCAGATGGCTGCCATTTTGCATGGCTTTGGCTCTGTAAGTTGATGATACAGTTTTTTTACAGGCTTTACAGGCTACACAGCATTAGCCAGGGCAGAACCCTGGAAGATGATAAAAGGCTTGAAGTAAAAAAATGTTGACAATTTTAACCTGCATAGCTGGAAATGAGCCAGTGCCATGGCTTTGGCAAAGATCTGTGGCTCTTTAATTTGGGAACAGGAGTGGAAATTACAGCAGCAACAAGCAAGAAGCCCAGTGGATGTAAAGGAACTGAGCTGTTCTTCCTGGAAAATAGAATTAAAAAGTAATGATTGAAAAAATGAAGGTCCTGCCTCTCAGCCCAGAGGAGCAAAGCCAAGGAGTGCAGGAGCAGGGATTGCAGTGAGAGATGGAGATTTGCTTCCACCAGTTCCCAAAGGACTGGGGAGAAGAGACCCTGAATGCAGCCCTTGAGAGGGGAGCACAAGGCACCACTGATTAATGCTCCAGCTGCATTCCAGGGCTGGGAAAGCCAATCCTGCTGTCTGCCCAGTCACAGACACTGCACTGAGGACACTGCACTGCAGCATCTGCCACGCTTGTTTGGTTTGACTTTAAAAATAGGGCACAGACAGGAGTGTCAGAAGAAAAACTGCTTTTACTTCTGTTTGCACTGAGTGAGCGTGTAAACAGCTACTGGAACCCAGCAGAGGAAGGCTGTCAGCCTGGCAGAAGCTCGGTCAGATTTTCAGCTGATGTAAATCAGGAGGACTCCTTTATTAGCACTGAACTGGCTCACAACAGCTGAGGCTCTAGCTGAGCCACTGAAGTGGTAAATAGTGCTGACAGCAAGTTGTGGCTTCAACAACCTTAAATGAACTCCATTAAGTGCTCATTTCTGAAGAGAATGTTGTTGAAACCTGGAAATAAGTCTTTCAAAGGTTTAACATATTTGTCTGTTGTAGAGGGCTTTATTTTGAAACCAGATGCACTGAGCAGCTCAGCATTGCTCCACATGGCAGGAGAGGCAGCATAGGAGGGATGGATCCTGCTCTCTCCTTCCTGCTGAAATTGGAAGTAACCTCTGCAGAGTCAATGTCATCACATTAGTGTCAGTGGGACCAGAGGTAGGGCAAGTGTGAGTAATTCCTTCCAGGGAGATGATGATGACAGCCTAAAACCTATCTGAATAATTGAAAAACGTTGGTGATGTTGCATTCTTGGAAATAAAACTGGCACACGTTCCACAGAAAACTCAAAGTAGCTGAAACAATTGATCATGACAGGGTTGAGTGAAGAAACAAAACAGGCTCTGTGGGTTTGAGCAACTCACAGGCAGTTTAAGTAAAAGACAGAGTGGGCAGGGGCAGTATCAGGCAGCAAAAATGTGGAGAGAGAGAAACTTAGGCTGAAGTTTGCCACATGAGTCAGGCAGGGGAGAGCTCAGGAGGTGGGGCTGGCCACACCAGGAGCGGGGATGAGGCTTCATGCAAGAGATCCTCCCAAGGGGCTGATGTGCCACACAGCTCACAGCACCAAAAGCAAGCACTGGCCTCAGGTTGGAGATAGCAAAGGGCTTTCTCTGCCTTGATTTTTCAAGTACTTGGTTAAGATGTGCCTGCATCATCTTTTTGAAGGAGTGTATTCCACTGCAGCTGTGCTGAGGGAAGCTGTGCTGAGGGAAGAGTGCTGCTGGTGACCCTAATCCTGGCAGTGGGGTGGTCAGTGCTGCCCAGGGAGCAGTGGAGAGTTTTTGGGTAAAGCAGCCACTGCCTGGAGCAGCCAGATGAAAGCAGCACGGTGGGAACAGAGTGAACACATCCACTTCCAGGTGAGGCTCCACCTCCTCCTCAAAATCAGCAGCTCCAGGGGCCAGGGGAGGCTTTGTGGTTTAGGGGATGCAGTGGCAGTGCTGGGTGCATGGTTGGACTCTGGATGATTTGAAGGTCCTTTCCAACCTTGATGATTCTATGGTTCTATGTAAATATTTCTCACGAGTCAGGCAGCAGAAGGTGAATTGGCTTCTAGTGCCCTGCTTGACTCTAGTGCTGGTTCATTCAAGTGCCACAGCCTTTAAGAGAGATATTGGAAAAGAAGCTGGCTGCTTGGAATCACAATAGAGTGAGTGGACATGTTCCATCGCTGTATTAATGCTCCTCACTAGCCCACATTCAATTCCTTGGCCAGATCCAGCAAAGGACAGAGGCATCTCCAAGAAGAATTTCAATAGAAATCCAGAGAATTACAATGGAATTACACAACAGCACAGAAGATATAATTTATTGGTTATTATGGCTTGTATTTTGTGGATTCTAAAAAAACTCAGCTCAGTGTAAATACTCCAAAAGCCATTGAAATTCTTTTCCTCTCCAAGAAAATGAAAACACCCAAAACCCCAAAATCCCAAAAACCCCAAAAACCCAAAACCCCAAAAACCCAAACAGGAACATATAAAGCTCTACTCAGTGTATTGTTGCTTGTTCATTCAACAACTCTTTAAAAGTGACACACAGATGTGTCAGCAACAAGTTGTTCTTATCTCAGAGGTTTCACTGAAGAGTCAGGCTGGAGAAAACACAAACCATCAGCTAGAGGAAAGAACAGGTGACAGATGAGGTTTTGCTCAGACTGCAGGATCTGGTTTTTCTCTCTTTCTGCCATTCCCAGCACAGTTGTGGCCCTCGGCTCTTAGGCTTGACTACAGTAGAAACTATAAACACCAACAACACAATGAAGTCTAAGATATTTTAAGGCTGGTTGTCTGGAGGAAACCATTAAGAATCTATCATGTGGCAGTGTGAACACAAGCTCTGTATGCCTCAGACTGGGAGGTTTTTTGGTGAGTTTTCAAAATTTTCAACAGAAATATGCAGTTTAAATGTCATGTCAGTTATCTCTGTGTTATTGATGCTGTTTTTCACACTACAGGCATATTTATTGTTGGGGAATCATAAATACTTTTCATTTTTTTATCCTGCTTTACACTGTGTCAGGACAGAGACATTTCTTTGATTATGAAAGCCTGGTTTGGTTTGGTTTTGTTCCCCCCTCCCGATTGCTTGTTGACATGAATAGTCTTTGTCTTTTCTTTTCCCACGTTGCTGGAGGATGGTAGCAAAACCATTAATGGATTTGGACCAGCAACACCATTTAAAGACTGGGAGGGGATAAAGAAAGTTTCATTCTTCACTAGTGAAGCCTGATACTAATTCACCAGTTAATCCATAGCACCAACTTTGCTGCAACAGATGCAGGGATTCCAGACACAAATGAGCCACTAAATGATAAAAAGTCTTTAACCTGATCAAATGAGAACAAAGCATAAATCATCTCATGCAGATTCCTCTATCAGATCCCAGCAAAGATATTTGCCTAACTGTTATGTAGCAAAGACCATCATGTGAGTATGCATTGCACAGAAAAACATCTTTATCTTACTGTAGGCAAGTACTGCAGCTAAATTATTCTTGATTATTTTCAGTAAATATGAAATCAGAAAAAAGATCCTGGAAATCAAATAGAAAATGGTAGGTTTTTAGTAAGTCTCCAAATGTAGATGTCCAGCATCCTGTTAAAACTATTAAACAAAATAATAAAAATATCAGTTACAAGCTGCATGGACAATCAATACTGAAATGTGACACCTTTTAATCAGGGGATATTTTTAAAAGCCTTGGGAAAAGGAAAAAAAAAAGGAAAGAAAGAAAAAAAGAAGAGTGTTTAATTGCAAGAGCAATATCTGGCACTTGGAAAGTTGAAATCATCTTCTGAAATCCAGCTTCCCAAAAGCAAGTATGTCAGAGATAGGCTGCTGCTAAACAACGGAGTTTGTAGCACTCTTGGATTACCATTGAGATACAGGACCTGTTTATTTAAGTGAATTCATGTGGTTTAGTGTTCTTTCTATGCTCAAAGTGCACTAAGGAGAATGAAGTACCCCATTCAGAGAATTCCATTCAGACTTATGGCACAGCACCTGCAAACAAAACCCTCCTGACCACAACCTCTCAACAAACCCCACAACGACCCTGAAGCTATTACAGTGCAGAGGCAGCCATTTCCCCAAATTTGAATGGTTCCAGAGAAGATAAAAACATCCAAGCCAATGGTTATTTCGCATTAAATTTCCCTTAGCCAATTATTGCCATACTAGAATATGTTTTGGGTTTTTTTTAAAACCAGTTTTGCACAACTCTGAATCTCCCTCCAGAGCTCCAGCACATCCTGCACTGCACTCAGGATGCTGGGGTGATGGATTGGGCTGGAGCTCTTGTTCCCTCTCTGTCTGTCTTGTCCTGAATGCCACAGGAGCAGCTGGCACGTGGGGGCTGGCTGTTGCTGAGTGGGCACTGTGGAGCAGCTGGGATGGAAACAGGGGTGCTCTTGCCATTCAGTCAGCTCCTCAGGAGCTTTGGCACCTGAGACATGCCTGCTTCTTGAGTGCTGCTTGTTCTTTTATGTGATCCCATGGGACAGCTCCCTCTCATGAGATTTCACAGAATTCACAGAATTTCTGGGTTGGAAGAGACCTTCAAGATCACTGAGCCCAACCCAGCCCCAACACCTCAACTCAACCCTGGCACCCAGTGCCACATCCAGGCTTTGTTAAACACACCCAGAGATGGTGACTCCACCACCACCCCAGGCAGCCATTCCAGAACTTATCACTCTTTCTGTAAAAAACTTTTTTCCTAGTATCCAACCTGTATTTCCCTTGAGGCTGTGTGCTCTGGTTGTGTCAGTGCTGCTGGAGAAAGAGCCCAGCCCCAGCTGAGCACAGGCACCTTTCAGGAGCTGTGCAGAGTGATGAGGGCACCCCTGAGTCTCCTTTTCTCCAGGCTGAGCACCCCCAGCCCCCTCAGTGGCTCCTCACAGGGTTTGTGTCCCCAGCCCCTCACAGCCTCTGACTGGATTTGCTGTGTCAGAGCTCCAGCTGTGAGTTCCTTGGAGCACAGACAGCCAGAGCTCCATCCCAAAGCCAGGGCAGGGAGAGCCATGGTGTGCAGTGAGGGAAGAGATGCAGGGCTGGGACTGTGCTGCAGGAAAATCTCCAGCTAAACCACCATCTTCTGTACATGATTGCCTGTGCTTAGCTTATTCAAGGGAGTATTTTTCCAAATAAGAGGATTTTTGCTTTCAGATTAAGTGATTTCTAGATGATTTTACCCATAGCAAATCAGCAGGGGGTGAGTTTAGCTGCATTTTGCCTACTCCAGAGAAAGAGAAGCTCACTCTTCTGAAAATCATCCATTAAATTAATGAAGACATGAATCTACATTAGGATGAACTTATTTAGCTTATTAAAGCCTCTCTCAGATCATCTCCCTCTGTGTGTGTCTCTACATCACAGGCTCTTCTGTTTGTAATTTCCAAAGCTGAAAAAAAGGGAGATTTTATCTTTTTTTAGGGGTTATCCTCAGCTTTCAGCAGTCAGAAGCAATATGTACAGTAGTCAGCCTAAAATCCCATAGCAAGATTAAAGACCACGCTGTATGCAGTTATTACAATAATGACAATTTTACCTCACTTATCAAGCATAGTCTGAGGTGTGTGCCACGGTTAGCAAGGAAGGAAGAACCTAAATGTGATGCTAGTTTATGTTCTGCTGTGTTGGACTTATTACTGGAATCTTTGTTTTATAAAATTTTGGCTAGGACCATTCTTACTCTCCTGAGGGAAATAAAATCTTTTGTCAATGCCAGTTTCTTTGACTCCCATTGTTTTCACTGTCTTTGGGAACAGATCCTTATTTTTTCTTTATTTTTTAATTCTCTTTTACATCCTCCTATCTAGTGAATAGTCTGATGCAAGAAATCAGCAAAGGGAAACTGCATTGATGGAAAATAAGGAAGTTATGAAAAAAATTACAGAGGCCATTTCAGGAGAAAGCAGAACGGTTTTCTGTAGAATGAAGATGCACACTGTTCTTTTACCCTGAAAGACACCCAGAATTTTTCTGCTGTTATTGGGCTGAGGTTCCCCCAAAACCTCCTGCATAGTTTTCACACTGTTGAAATGGGAAAAACAAGAAAAATATGGAGAATGACATAAATGACACATTCTAATCTGTGGTTCAGTTGTGCAGCCTCTCACACCTCTCTCTTCATAAAGAGGACACAGTGGACATATCTGTGGACAAACTTGCCTTGAAAAGACCCACAAGTAAAACAGAACATTTCCCAGTCAGAATAAGATCTTCAGCATTGCAATTAGCTCCAATTAACCACGTACTCACGACAGAGATGTTTTTAATTTACAGTGTCAGCAAATTAGGTTCCTTCTAGAAATTTTTAGATGAAAAAAATATAACATTCTTTTGCATTCATTCAGCACCTGGTGTTCCTGGGTTGAACAGAATTTTAGAAATGAGCTGTCATAAATTCTCCAGCCCTATAAACTCCAGTGGGTGGAGAGTGGCTTTTAGCCAGCAGTCCAATGACTCCTGGCAGTGGTGGAGATGCTCCAGCCCTGAAGGGCTGCCAGTCTCACCCCAGAGAGGGGTGGGGTGCCCCTGATGCTGTGGGACCTGTGGGGTTTTAGTGCAGAGCATGGATCCACAGCTCTGGAGGAAGGTCCTTGGCTGCTCTCCTCCACAGTACTTTGTGTTTAGTGACCTTGCTTTGATAACTTTTTTCTTTGCTTTTTTAAAAAAACTTTTTCCCCAGCTACGCTTCTGTCAAATCCCAGCTTCTACATGAAGTTTTGCACCAAACTGAGGGAAAGCACCAAGATAATCTATTTGTAATAAAATACTTTTCCCTCGCTTTAGTAAACTTAGTGCTTCCCTGTAAAAACAAACTCTTTAGTTACTCAGGTGTGACTAGTCACCATATTAAATCACCATATTGCCTCCTCAGTGTAATAATACATTTATGTTAAATTGCATTTTAGAATAACTCTTCTCTTGCTGACATTTAATTTTGCACAGGAGTAACACTATCATAAAAGAACACAGGTGTAAAAATATTACATTTTTAGTAATTATGTACTGTCCATTACTACTAAAAACTAGTAAAACTATGAATATTTCTCAAAATTGCCTGGAATTACTAAGTTTAAACATTTAAGAGGAATCATCTAAGAGCTATTTTGCAGCATAAGTGTGTGCCAGCTACACTTGACCACTTGCTGAGGCATTTTTTATAGTGACATTAAACTTTTGCAGAGGTAACCAGCATATTTTAACACTGTAATGTTAACATTGCTAAGATACAGCTGAGTAAAATGCAGGAGAGCATCAGGAGAAGGAGAGACAATGAGGAGTCACAGGTTTGGTGAATGACATTTTGACAGGTTTGTGTTTTTGGCTTTCAGATGTTCTTTTGGCCTCCCAAATGAAGCTCAGATTCTTCCAACAGGAACAATCATCACTGCAACACCTTTCAGTTCTTGTGGTTGGGGTGTTTTCTTTATTTTGACAACAATTCTAGCCTGGACTGAGAAACCTTCCCCAGGTACTGTTAGAACCAACATGGTTCCCCTACCCTGACTGAAAGAAAAAGTTTATAATTTGGAGAAGCAACAATATAGACATTCCTCCAAATAAAAGGGTTTAACCAATTTTTTTTTTCCCCAGCAAATTTTATTTCCAAATGCACATGCCCTTGTAGGACCTGACCCAAACATGTCAAAGTCCTCTGGGTGGGTTTTTCTAATTGAACATGAGCCACGTGCACGCTGGATGTTTAAAGCTGAACAAATCCTGAGGTTGCTGTTCTGGTCCAAGGAGCAAGAGAGAAGCAACCATGCACCCTGACTCACCTGTTGTAGGTACTTGCTTCAGGGTGGCATGAATCCTCCCCTGGAGTTTCTCACAGTCTCACTCACTGGAGACTCTATTTCCTCATGAATGAAAAAATGCCCCTAGTTGATAACCTCTTAGTTACCTTGTTGTTAAACCACTCTGACAAACCTCTCAGAGATTAATTCCAGCCTGTTTTTTCATTGTCCTGGGTTAGACTCTGGATCCTTCAAGTTCCACTACAAAAAGCCTCCGGTACATCAAATTGAGAGAGATGAATCTTGTGGTGACCCAGCTGAGATATGGGAGAGCTGACCTCACCAGCAGGTCTGAACAGTCAGGTGTCAAGGTCACTGGGCTAATGTGTGCTGTGATGAGAGCCTTTCTCTGTTTGTTAATGTAAAACATCAGGTAGTCATGGCTTCATTCTAGCACAGACCAGATTAGACCATTTTTACAATAGAAGTTTTCATAGGCTAGAAAATATTACTTCCCCTTTCATCACTCTAAAAGACTATTCCAGAGGGCAGACAAAAATCTGCACTGAACACCAGCTGATTTTGAATTTTGGCTTCCATGCAGGGGCCAATATTATCTTTCCTAGGCTAACAAGAGTCATTCCATTCAGTTTTGATGCTGTGAGACTCAGACTTTACTCTGTTATTTGTTATTTGGGCCATTGCTGTTGTCTCAGAGCCCAAGCAGGGGACTGAGCCTGGATCGTGCTGCACCAAGCTAAAAGAGCTGAAAGAACATCTTCTCTCAGAAAGTGAGAGCAAGAGCTGAGGTTTTCCTCCAGACCTGAGCTGTAGCAAGGCTGCAACAGCAGCACTCTGTCACAGTACAACCTCCTCCTTTGGGCAGAGATGTCCAAGGTGAGGCAGAAGATCTGGGGTGTTTCTCCTCCTTTTGTAATGTTCAGTGACTGGGGAGGATCTCCCAACTCCATGTTCTCGCAATTGCTTTCCCTCATGATTTTTTCTACTCTGTTGGCATTTCAGCACATCTGAATCTATTAGATTTTTCTTTGTCCTTATTTTTCTCCCTGATTTCTCTCAGAAATTTTCCCCACGTTGTTTATCTGCAGCTCCCATCTCTGCCTCGTTGCTGTTCTTTTTCCCGAGCTGCAAGTGGTTTTCATGGTGGTTTCTCCTGTCATGTTTTTATCAGGCCTCCTCTAGTAACATTACTGCATTTGCCCATTTTTGCCCAAGGTTTTGTTTACCTTCTCTATCTGCTCTGGGTCCACATGTTTTGGGGCTGTTGGATTTCTCATAATTGCACGGTTTGGGTATTTTTTTAAAATGGTTGGGGTTTTATCTTGCTAAGATGTATGTTTCTCTTTTCTTCCTGCATTGGCCTGTTCATTTAAAAACTTTCTTTTAATCAAATGAAAGGAATTAAAAATGAGGAGGGAAAGCCCAAGAATTTAAATTCCAGTCTTCTTTCTACCACAAGGAACCAAAAATTCTTTCTATTTAAGACAATCACAGATTTTATCATTGTGACTGGTTTCCATTAACTTTGTAAGTAGAAAGACATTTAGTAAAGTTGAAAGCTGTCTCTTACATGATGACAGACTTTGCCTTTTTTAATATTTTTACTGGTTAACTACCAAATCCCAAGTCTACCACTGTCTACAGCCAACATTTAGTGTTCACTACTCCTCTGGCAAGAAACATGACTTAGAAATATCTCTTTCCTACTAAGCTTTTGAAATGTATAGTGTTTTGTGTTAGAAAAACAACAGTCTCAACATGTGAAAGAAATTGCCACAGCAAGCCCCCCCTACAGAGAAAGAAACAGCAAAAGAAAGGATGAAAAGTGTTAGACAGAGACTTTTCCTCAGCAAGCACAAGCCATGAGAGTCTGCTCCAATAAATACTGATGCATACACCTCAGACAGGATGAACTGGTTATATAGACTGAGAAACTGGTTAAACCAATGATGGTGCCATGCTGGGATGCAGTGATGCCAAGAGGGATTTTCCTTCTGGAAGTCAGGACTCAGTTTAGTCATGTTGGAACCCTTACTGTTGCTGTCAGCGTGACATACGAGGCCCTGGCACCTGGGATGTCACCTGCCCCCACACCTGGTGCCATGGCCACCTGCAGCTGCTCTCACTCCTCTCAGGAGTTTCTCAGGAAAATGGGAACAATGGGAGCTAAAAGAATTCAGAGCAGGAATGTATGTACCACTTTTCAGTGTAAGCAGCATTGACTGGACTATTTCCAGCTTTGAGCTCAGGTCCAGCCAACAGCAGGAAGGCACTGCCAGCTCAGTTTTGCTATAAGGAGTGAAAACACCTCCCCCTGGGAGAACTGTGCTGGTAAAAATGGCTGTGGAGGCAGAGCAGATGTCCACAGAGCTGCTCCCAGCACAGCTGGCTCAGAGTGACCCCACAGAAACCAGTTCTGGTGGCTGCAGGGCAGGGGCACAGGGAGGGCAGTGATATCACCTGCCCTGCCCTGCCCAGTGGTGCTGAATTGGAAACCCTCATCCTCTATCTGGTTTTCCCTCTCCACTGAAGAAAGCAGACAGGAAACAAGGCATTTTGCTCTGCCTGTGAAAGGAGAAATTTCCTCTTTCTGGTTCTCCCGAGCTTTTTCTTCCGTGCTGCAGAGTCCATCTGGCCCCAGTGACACGTGACAAATGTCCCAGAGCTGCCTTCACCTTCTGCAGCCAGGCTGCCTTGTGCTGCCTATTTTAGACTAGGCCACAGAAGTCAGATTTGAGTAGAGGACTGAGAAGAGAGACAATCTCCTCCCTTAACCCATATCCTACCTGCCCAGCTTTTTCTTCTTGCAGTTTCGTGGGAAAGCTTTTCTGCTACAAAACATTTTTCTCTGATGTTCCTCTACACTGCTTCTACCTTCAGTATCTGAGCTTCTGAAAGGCTCCAACGTTAGAAAAAGTTGGAAAAAAAAAAAAATCAAAGCAGGCCCATAAAGCTTTGCAAAATTCCTTTCAAGAGGGTTCCAGGGCTCACCAGAAGGGATGGTGTGGAGTCACATGTGGAGTCTCCTCCAAACCAGGCTGGGGAGGACTCAGTCAACCCAAACACCACCTAACCCCACCTGCTCTCAGAACTGCAGTTTTGGCTTTTCATCCTGAGTGTTTGCTGCTCCTCAGATACATCTGTTGCTAATTTCATTCTCATTTTATTATCGAAAAAAGTCTTCCTTACTTAATTATTAGAAACAGAAAATCCATAATATACTCAAAGCTGTGAAAATGTAATCCTGGATAATTTTTTACTCTCAGAGAAAAGTCACTAGGACTGATCTATTCTTTCAATCAAGTACACCCATTTAGTTTATTTTTAACATTCCTTTCATTATGTTATGAGCTTCTTAAGGATAATGAAATAATTGCTTGTCTCTTTGATTGATCTTTGTTTTGAAAGGGAACTTTAATAGTGTTATTTCTAGAGCAGGCTTACAATATAATACAATTAAAGGAAAACATGACATTAAAACACATTAAAGCACATGTTCCAATAATTAGACCTACAATTCTTGTCAACCAGAGCTCTGTGTAGGGAGGAGTTACTGTAAAAATTTATGAGGGAATAATTCATATTATTCTGCCTAATAAAGCAAATATATTAATAATGACATTTTATGACATTGTGTAGCTGTGGCAATCAGCGAACAAGTTTCTTCCTCAGACTGCTCTGGAAAGCTGGAAACATGCTACAGGGGATTTTTTGGCATTTTATTTTGTTAAGATGAAAACCTGTCAGTAGGAAGTGGTGCAGAGGAGAGCTTTGACAAGCTCTGGTCTTTCAGAACTAAGAATTCCAGTTTGCACAATTCTCTGAGATAGCAAATGGTAGAGGAATTTAAAACCTGATATCATTGGGTATAACTGAAATGTGAATGTGCATACATGCAAATCAAATTAGAAGGCAAAATAAAAGAGGTGAAGAAAGCAGAGATCCTGAACCTGGACGTTCATGCTGCCAGCCAGGAATTCAGTTGTGCTGATGATTAGAATGAAAATGAGATAGTATAGGCAGATTACACTAGACTGAATAGGCAGGCATCTCCCAGAAAGAATTAAACAGAATTGGTCAGAAGAGCCTTTCACCCTGTTAGGACACTGACACAAGGGCAAGTCTGTAGCACTGGGGTCAAAGATTTTCCAAAATGTAGTTTCTTTTCCACTTTCTGTAACTTTCTTTCTCAGTAAGAAGGCTGAGATCCCAGATAATCAAAATACTCAGTTTTGGTGGGGTTTTTAAGGTCCAGTTGCATTCAATTTAAATATTTGGGGTTTGGCAACAAAGGATGGAATGGTAGAAATTTTTCACTTATTTTGAATCCTAAACCAAATAATCTTTTCTTCATTTAAGATCAGTGAAATCACCTAAAGGCTGCTTAGAGTTTGGTTGGATTTGTGCTGACACACAGCCTGCCCTCTGGCTGGAGGAAAGGACAAAAGGACAAGTGGGTCTGGAGCATCCTAGGGAGCTCTCTGTGGATGCATGTGGCTCAATCCTCTGATGAGGTTTCAGTGATTTTGCAATGATTTTTTTATAGCAAATGCAGCTTCTCTAATGAGAATTACTCTCTTTAACATCCACTCACATGTGGCACACGCAGTGCAAATCCACATCAGTGGTTGAGCAATATCTGGCAGGGTGATTTGGCAACTTAGGAGGGAAAGGAAAGACTCTGGAGTGAGCTAAGAAGGTTTAGGTCATGCTCTGCACTTGTCCAAACTGGAATCACAGGTTTAATACTTCTGCTTTGGAGAGGCTGGGCCACTGTTCAAAGCTGACCACTGTTACTTCTGCAGTGTGGATGGCATCTCCAGGTCTTCTCTGAGAGCTCTCCTGGCTCTAGGTACATGCAAGAAGCAGTTCCAACCTGGGACTATCCAGAATTCAGAGCTCATGCTGGGAAAGGACACTGTCCTTGTTTTTCAGGATGCCTGCAAGCCTGCGTTCATGAACGGAGATGACGGCAGTAATGCCTTTGGGAGAATCTTGGCACATTGGGACTGGCTGTTTTTCTGATGGAGAGCTGAGATAGCAGGAGAAACCTTTATCCTCTGGCTGAGCAAGAACATCTTGAATCTGTTTATATGTGTATGAAAAAAATTAATCAACCCTCCACAGGCGAGATTCCTCGAGGATGATAAACACAGCTAACAGGAATCCTGCACAAGCGGTATGGGTTAACCTGCAGAGCTCTTTAACTCCAGACACACTTGAGGAGCAAGGCTGTGGGGCACATGTAGAGAAATATCACCAGGAGAGGTCCAGCATTTTCTGTGCACAGAGCAGGTACTGGGCCACTCCAGCTTTACCCACTTAGGTGTTTTTCACTCTCTGTTACTAACAAAGCCAACAAATATTACTCCTCTCCTTGCTTTTATTTGATGTCCCAGAGGTCAGAACCTGATCTCTGCCAGGATGAGTAAGGATCCTGGCTCGGTGGCAGATAATCTCTTAGTTTCAGTTTAAGGAGGATTAAAAAGAAATCAAACACAGCAATCAAACACTGGTTTCTCTGGGAGATGGATAGGGGTGAGAGTGAGCCCAGCCTCACCTCTGCATGACTGAGACAGATGGTGGTTGAATGTAGAAGTGGTTTGGTTTAGCCTGCCAGGTAAAACTGAGGCCCCTGCTCAGTTTTGTTCCCCACCCCACCTTCACTGCAGCCCAAGAACTGAGGAAAGCCTCAAGTGAGACAAGTAGCTGGTCAAACCTCGGGTTGCTTGAATCATTCACTCATCATTCCTACACAGCAAGATGCTGATGATAGTTACCTCCAGGGGGGTGGATTCAAATCCACTTCTCCAGAGAGATTGGAAGCTGCCATCTCCCACACCCTGGCTGAGTGCCTTAAATATTTGGTAGAGTATCTGGATATCCTCTACAGAGCTGTAAACCTAGGCCAAAAATAGTTTCCAGCTGCAACTATATGACTGATTTGACCCAAGACTAGTTGGGAAGGGGTGGGGGGTGGTGTCAAGTATTTTATTCACAGAAGAAAAATAATTGCCCTCCCCTATTAAGAAGACTGAAAGGAAGAAGCTCTGCTGCTACAGGAAATGAGCAATGAGATCTTTCAGACAAGGTTAGGAGGCTACACTAATAAACACCACCTTTCCTCAAGCTGTAGTTTGAAAAAATATAAGAGTTCTCCCTTTCTCCTTTTGTATGTAGCCATACACTTATGTTTGGGGTTTCAGGATGTCCTAGAGTCACAGCATATTCTCAGCATGTGCACTAATAATGACACACATTTCATGGCTGTCACCCCTGGGAGTGCAAGGGGTGTCTTAAATACACAATGTCTTTCCAAAAAAAAATATAAAGACCAAACAATCCACATTCAAATTATAGAATCATAGAATTATTTAGGTTGGAAAAGACCTTTAAGATCATTGAATCTGGTCCTAGGTTTTAGAAGACATTTGAAGTCAGGCTTCTAGAACCATATTGAGGCTTATAAATAAATAAACAAATTTTCATGTGTGCCACATTCAGCTTCTCTTCGATTACACGGTTGCAGCTGGAAGGCCAACATTTTGGAAAATCAGCATAATTAGGGGCTTGAATGCAGACTTGAAGTAGAGATTTGCAAAGGGAGTTAGGAGCACAAATTCTATTGAGAAAAGGTTTAGTAGTTCCACAAGCACAACTTTTAGGTATCCATTAGGAAAATCTCAGCTTTGCTGGAAACACCTCTGGATTCCTGAGATTTCGTCCATTTGGCAGCCAGGCACCAAGTTCTGTTGTCTGACCTGAAAAGAAGTCTACTGAGTTCTGTATAACTTATGTAGCCTTTCTTTGGAAAATAAATAAATCACTCAACTGGAAATACTCAAAAAAGCTGGGCATATGTCCAGATACAGTATGCCTAGCTTAGTGGCAAAAAAAGTTACGGCACACATCCTGCATTGTCAAGAACACTGAATGTTTTGGCTGCCCTAATAGAAAAACAATAATTCAATCATGTATTATAAAGGAATTTCCTGGAGAAGTTTGGCCCCACTCAATCATCTTATTAGATTTATCCTTAATGTGGAAGAACGGCACATTAGATTCATTACATACATTAGGCCAGCTACATTCATTTCCAGATGGGTTTCCGTAAAATGGTCAAAATGCCTAAAAAAAAAGGCATTTTGAAGATATCTTTGTATGTAACTCCTAAAGCATGATAATAACTGTGCAGTCTTACACCACTGTATGCCCAGTAATTCCTCCTTGCAATGGAAGGACACATTTAACACAACTAGCTGTAAGTATTTTATAAATCAATAATGACAGGCCCACAGGGCTGGGATCATTGTTTTATTTTGCTGGCAGGGGCCCACAAGACTGGGATATTATGCAAAGAAGAGAGAGGATGTGTGAGGAGATAGTTATGCTAATATACAGCACTTCCCCCCTCCCTCTCTCCTCCCTGGAGTAACTGTCTTAACATTACACGTGGTGATTTGTCCTTGGCAGTTCCAAATTACCTACACCTGTTGGCTCTGGCACACTAAATAAATACCCCATTAAAGATTTCTCTATTCACTAAGAATGAGGAAAATGCAGTTCAAAGTGCTCTGCTGCAGCCCTACAACCCTCACTGAAGTGTTTTAGCTACCTTTCAGATGAGAGGAGCTAGATCATTATCAACACTTTCGAAAATAGGGCTGCAGAGCGATATTTATGCAATTTTAGAAGTTTAGCTTTCCCAGAGCCTTGAAGACTTGGTCCTGGCTGGGGTCTGGGATGGTGCTGCTGAAAAACAGCCCTGTGCTCCCATCAGAGCCTGTAAGGGACTGTGTCTATGATGGAACAACAAGAAAAGTAGGGGAGGTGTGTCACCTCTGGAGACAACGCTCTCTTCTCATGCAACACTGGCTAGAATCCTTTTCTTTAAAACTTCTCAAGGACCAGAACCTCTTGTGTTTGTGAAGACTGGTCCTACATTGTGTGACTTTTTCCCAGCTGCCAAAACACAGCTCTTTGTGTTGACAAGATACCTTTTAATTTCTCAGAGTCCTTCAGCTGTTTCCCCCTCACTTTCTCCTTCATCACACAAATGTGCCATGTCCAGCTTCTTCTCCCTGGATCAGAGACCTGGATGCTGCTGGTTAGCCAAAGGACCAGTTGGTTGATCACTTCCCATTGGGGTTCCAGGCCAGAGGAAGAGCAGCACTTTGAGGGGCAGCTCTTGTGAGTGTCTCTCCATGAGAAAAGCAGAGCTGCCTCTTCAGAAGGAAGCTGAGCTTATTGTGGGAGGTGAGTGTTGCTGTTCTGGTGTACAGCACCTTCTCTGCTGATCACACTGCACACACTGCAGGTGTGCAGGGATGGGCTGAGGTACTATTTCAGTAAAAAATCACCCCTGAACCGAAATTGTATAAAACTGCTCCAAAACCACTCATTACTTTAGTAATAAAGGATACTTAATTAAAGGATTTCGTTTTTTGCCGTATGCTTTTGCATGTGCAGGGTGCCCAACCCAGCCCAGGACACAGTTGTGATGATGAAGCATCACAGAGCAGCTGGCCCCACTCAGCTGCACTGGGCTGGGTGCTATTTGGGGCCACTTCTCTGCCAGGGTTACCAGAGACGTGGAAGTTCCACAGCAGGAGTTTTGACTGAGGCAGATATGGAGAGTTGTTAATTACACACAGCAAACGACTGCAAACCATCACTCTGACTGTACTGACACTGGGAAAGGTTTTACTATTCTTGGATCTGCCACAAAAACATTTGAAGTTGTTACAACGCCTCTCTCTGCAAAGAGGCAGAAGGCTCCAGTATTTCAGCTGTGCCAGTGCAAACAGTTTCCTCACCACCTTCACTCAAGAGTCTCCTAATGATACCCCTGGACCTTGTGCTACACTCCATTACACATATGTAAAATACATCTACCTTCTGTGCATGTGTAAATATACAGGCTTTGCATTCATGCATGTAATGCAGGTATCAACTTTCCTAAGTCCACAAGATCTGTGGCTTTACTGGTGCACAAGCATGTCCTCTGCATACTTAGAAATTATATCAACAAGATGTGTGTGCCAAGACTTTTCAGGAAGGAATCTGTACTGGGTGAGCAGCCAGAAATTTCAATAAGTGCCCATGAAGTACTGGGACATGCACTGGAGCTGCATGTTGTCCTCCTCCCCGTGCCAGCAGTAGGGGCAGGCAGGATGCTCTGTGGTGGCACCCCCTCTGTCCTCCTGCACATCCAGAGTTTTTAAGGAATAACTCCTGTACCCCGCTGGGACAATTTGCCAATAATATAATTTTACATATGTTTGAGCTGCTTTTGTGGTCTTAGAAAATGTTAAAAGCACACATATTTGTAAAAACTCTGGGTTGCCTGATGTGCTGGAAACTTGCTAGGTGCCTATAATGTTTCAAACTGAATCCTTTCCCTGTTCATTTCTTGCCAGGTTTTCTGTAGTCCCAAGAGGTAAAGTTCTCATCTGTCAGTTCCAAATTACGGAAACCATAAAGCTGAGAATATTACAATTATCAAAATCTCAGAAATGATAAATGGAGGGTCTATTTAGAATATTTTTCTATGTGATCTCCTGCTGTGACGAATCCGGTCCCCACTCTTCAAGCCTTGAGTCCTTTGTTCTGCACTGATGGAAAGAGTTTCATACAATTTCCCATGTCCCACAGGAACAGTTCACTGTGGTCATTACATTAATTAATCTTTTCTCTGAACTTGCAATGTCTCTAATAATAGATCTGTGTTTGTTGTCAAATTCCATCTGTAAATTTGTAAGTTTGTAATTTTCTTCACTTTTCCCGACAGTAAACACCTTCTTTCCTCAGTGTCTGTGATATCCAGAGAAAAGAAAGAGGAAATTGAGATACAGGTGAACTAGACAGTCTTTTTGTATATCAGTTCATTTTCATTGTTTATTAAAAATGGAGAAAACCTGATTAAAAAGTGAAATCATCATTAAGCACACTGTTAAAACTGAGTAGTAATTTGTTGCTCTTACTACAGGGAAGCTTGGCACATTTTTCTTTCTTGTACATTTTCCAGCCTTATTTTTCTCCATCACTTAACATCCATTGCAGGAGAGCAAAGCCTGTCCCTGAACAAAGCTCTGCAGACAAACTGGGATCACAGACTGCATTCTGATTTCCTGTATATTAGAGAAAATACAGTATGATGCCAATTACTTTGGGGGGGAATGAATTTGGATTTATACCACTGTATCTGAGATCATAATTCTCCTTGTGAGTAATTGGGGTCACGTGTCTTCCTTTTTAACTCCACCACTGCAATGCCTACGCCTCATGCTGGAGGGTGAGTAGCCTGAACCATCCCAGATGACTGAGTCATGAACATTTTTTCTAGATGAATACATGAGAGTTTATATGAGAGCAAGTAATTGCTCTTCATATGTGCCTGGGATATTATTTCATTAACCAAACTACTCCCTGTTCATGCAGAAGCCCTAAAGATCAAGCAGCTGCTAGTGCCAAATTAAGTTTTCCTTGGGGTTAGAGCACAAAGCCAAAACTTCTGGGTCCTTTTTCATTACCTTCCTCAATTTGTGACTTTAGACAAACTCCCTGGGATCTCTGTACATCAGTTACCTATCTATAAAGTGGAATGAAAGCTTAATTTACAAGGAAAAAGAGATGTGAAAGTTAAGAATAAGGGGCCAAATTCTGTCCTCTTACTCATACTGAAACAGTCCCAGGCTCTGTGTTCCTTGACTGTTTGGCTCCATGACATCACCAAGGAAAGCTGCACTTGGTGTAAGTTCACGTGTTTAGCCCTGCTCTCCAGGTAGGTAAAACACTCTGGAACAGGCTGAAATTCTCCAGTGAAAGCTGCCCTATAAATGCAAAGTGTTCTTGTGACTCAGGTTCACTCTTTGTTTGGGTACAGATTCAACATCTCACTTCCTTGGCTTATGAGACAGGTTGTTATTACGACACTCTTTCCTACCTCCTAACACCTACTTAAACAGAAATCACTTCTTACTGGTCTCATGTTCAGGGCACAGAAATCTATTTATACTTTCCTTGTGACATGAAGGAAATCATTAAAATCAACCTCAACCCCTCTGCCCCTGAGGGATTGCTGTCTTGTTACACCAAACCACTACAGGTAAAGCCTTCAGCATGTCTTTAGCTCTGCTTTTCTTAGGAAGGACCTCAGCTTCTGAGACTGAAGAGACTTCTCTGAAGCCATGAGCAAACTGCATGAGAAAGCAAGGGCATGGGGGAAAAGAGAAGTTCTGTTCCCAAAGGAGGGGTTTTAATGCGGCTGAAGAAGGGAATTAAGACTTCAGATCGAGGCTTTAGCACTATGTTAGGTAAGTGGCACCCTTTAGCATAAAATCACTCTGTGGAGAGTAAGCAGAATATTATCAGCTATGTTTATATAATCATTTTATATGTTCTTTTATTTATTTCATGCATGCATGAGTGGCTATATAATCTATAAGGCACTAGAGGTCTGTTTTGCCACGTTTTCTCCCCATGGTAGTAACTTTTCCTCCCTATATGTAATGTTTATTCTATAGTCATCCAGGTTAGTGATAAAAAATTGTTATTTTCAAAATCCCACAGCTGTAATGGTGGCAGGTTGCTTCAGTACCAGGATTAGGTTAAACAGAATGACCCTGAGCCCAGCAGACTCACCCAACACCCCCTCACACACACACTGGACACTTCTTACCTTGCTTTTCACAAGCCCAAGAGTCCAAACCCATCTGTGTTCCAGAGATCTATTAGTGCACACACTAAAGAGCATATTTATGATACCACAAATATTTAAGCATGGTCTCTGCAAGTGGGAGGAGAAACTGCTCTCTCCAAGAGCTTTTGGCCATAGGATTTCCCTTTCTTGCCAGCCTCCATGTGTCCCCCTCAAGCGATGGGTTTGGCGGGGGGGCCTCAGATAATCATCTGACATCTTCCACAGTGCTCATAAAAAGAGCGAGTAAGAGCTCCTTCCATATTATCATATGCATTTGAGTTTCCACAGGACAAAGCAACACTTCCAGGAAAGGAAGGAGAAGCGTGCAGCGGATGCTAAGGATTCAGGGAGCCGTCTGCCAGGCAGTGGAGCGGGGAAGGAGGGATCCTGCCAACGTGTCCCACAAAGCTCTGGCCAGCTCCTTCCCTCTTTGCTTTCTTGTTGGGAAAATTCAAGTTTTCTAGCCTAATGTATAGTGAGACTGTGAAATGAAGCTGATGAAAATGGGTCAGTGTCGGAGGAGGCTCCCTCCTGAAGGGCTCAGAAGGCCTACTATGCCAAACAGACTCAGGGAAGTCTTCTGCCTTCCTAGAGTCCGGATTAAAGATGTGAAGAGAAAGCTTTCTGCCCTGGTATGAGTGTGGGATTTCTATCCATTACTGATTTTTCAGGTAGGAAGTGAAAAATTTGTGACAAGAATTTCGAGCGCAATCAAGAGAGGCTTGAGGGGCTTGGGACAACACGTTAAGGGATCAGGAGCACAGGCAGTGTTCTCCTCCATCTTTCCAGTTGCAGAGAATGATGAGGGAAAAAACAGGAAGAGCCAGCAGATCAATAGCTGGCTCCAAGCCTGATGTTATCGACAGAATTTGGGGGTATTTTTTGATCATGGGTCAGTTTACACGACACCGAGCTGGATGGCAACAGATGGGGTACACCTGTGTCAAAACGGGAAAGGATCCTTGTACAGGAATTAGCAGGGCTCATTCAGACAGCTTAAAACTAGATTTGCAGGGGGAAGGGATAAACCCAGGCTTGCTAGAGAGAAGTGTGGGCCAGCACCCCAAAATTTGAGGGGCAGGGTGCTAGTGAGGTCCTTTGGTCTGCTCCTCAGTGAAAGAAGGGGTGGAGATTTGTGCAGCAGCAGAGGCACGAGGGTTATTGAAATGTTAGACACCATGGAAGCACCTGAGAATTGTCAGGCAGGAATTAGGACTTCTCCCTGGAAAAGGTGGCAGGAGTGTGCAGGAGAGAACTTCCTGACACAGCGGGTTAGGGAGCCAGCCAGGAAAGGCACCCACTGAACCTCTGCTTGTGAACAGAGAAGGACTGGGGGGGATGTGATGGATGGAGGCTGCCTGGGGCACAGGGATCATGGAATGATAGAGATTTTCATTCTCAGAAGTAAGGAGAAGGATCCACAGAACTGCTGTGTTGGTCATCTGGAGGGAAGACTTTGTCCTCTTTAGGAGACTAATTCATGGGGTCCCTTGGAATAAGAGCTGAAGGGCAAAGGAGTCCAGGAAGTCTGGGCATTCTTCAGGAAGGAAACCTTCAAGGCTGGGGAGCATCTTGTTCCCATGTGGTCAAAGATGAGCTGGTGGGGAAACACTGGCACAGACTGCCCAGGGAAGTGGTGGAGTCACCAGCCTTGGAGATATTTCAAAGTCCAGTAGATGTGGTGCTTAGGGACAGGGTTTTGTGGTGGCTTTGGCAGTGCTAGGTTAATGGTTGGACGCAGGGATCTTAAAGGTACTTACAACCTAAGAAATTCTATAATTCTATGGTTTTAAAAGATGATTTAAAGTGGATATTCAGTATCCTGGTTTGGACTAATAAATAGCCTTCCTGTAATATGCTGCTTTACAGAATGGTTGAAGAGAGAGTCAAACTGAGACTCTGCAAAATGGAAATGATCCTTGTCCCAAAGTTTACATTTTCAGCTGAAAAGAAGGGATCAGGTTCTCTCCCTCAGGCTGAGCAGATTCTTACTCTGCAAATAATTGTGCTGAAACCAATGGTAGTGCAATGGAGTTGAAAGATGTCCTGGCATGGTGTAGAGGCCCCTAGCTTTGATTCCAAACACCCATTCACCTTGTTTACTTATGTATTGAAAAGCTTTAAATGCCCTACAGGCATTGCAGTATACTGGGACTCAGATGCCATGGCTGAGCTTTGCTGTCTGCTTGGCTCTCCCAGCATACATAAAGAAATCCAGGGTCAGAAAGGATGGAGCAAACTTGTCCAAAAAGACATTCTGATTCTGTTTTTTGATCATGAAAGGTTTTTTGCTTTTCCTCCTCCCTCCAGCCAAATTCCCAGTCACACTGGTAGAGTGAGTGTACTTTACTGGATACCCTGACTTAAATAAAGCATCTTTTCCACTAGCAGATGAAAGGGTGGATACCATGGGCATGGTCCTGCTGCTTCTTTTCCTGAACAAAGTCAGCCAATTATGTAGAGCAGTACCTGCTCTGTGCCCCCTCTGTGCTGTTACATGTATTTCTTTCATTTCCCATGACATTAATACAACTCTGCACATGGTGCTATTTCCCCACAGCATTAATATGGATCTGCATGTATTGAAACAGGAGGAAAAAGAGGGAGATCCTGAAGACCCCCTTGGCTTATCCTTTAGCTCTCACTGAAACAAGCTGGAAAATCTCAGAGAGGAAATTTTTATGCTGGCAAAATGCCAGACTGATTAAATCAAAATGAGCCTCCCAGCATAAATCTGAGGAGTTCCTCAGGTTTCCAGTGAGATCAGTGGGCTGGTGATGGGGAGAGCCCTGGCTCAGCCCTGTGAGAGCCACAGCTCCATGAGATAACTGGGTGTTGGTCACCACTATCTTTATTTGGTTATGTCACTGCAGGAACTCAGCAAGCTGATGTAATTCACACTGGACCAAGCTCGTGGCTTGGATGATGAAGCTGTTAGGCCATGCTCTGCTCTCAAGAGCTTGTGATGGGCTCAGAAACCCTGCAGATCCAAAATCTATGCTTTTGCAAATACTTGAATCACCCCAAACAACACTCAATCACAAAGTGGCTCACAAGGGAAAGGTACTCCAAAAATGCATTCCAAACACTTCCAGGCGGTAAGGAGGAGCTCAAAAGCAGTTATTTTGGGTTGCCTATATCAACTTAATTTACCCTGTCTACAAAATCTCCATCCCGTTAGCTGTCTGGTCCTGTTCTCCTTTCTCCTCCCAGGCTGTCACCCAGTTTTTAAGTGGCTTGGGGATCCTTGCATGCCTAAAGGGGATGAATCCTGGAAGAGTCCAATTATTAATCTCTAGAAGTCTCTACTGAGTATATGATTTCTCTTTCAATTTTCTTTCTTAGAAATAGATTAATAGTTTAATTCCCTTGTTTTTCAGCTTGAGGCAGAAAAATCTAACAGGAGTTTTCAGCTCGAATGATGAAAGTTTTGTTAGGCTATACTGAATGGCAAATAAGACCTTTTCCTGGGAAGTTCTGAGCAACCTTGGCATAAGCTGGGACTCAGGCAGTGCAGGGTGGACTCACAGAATGTTTAGAAAAGCACCCCAGTGGTTGTGCCAGACCCCCCAGAGCACTGCATTGAGTGGGTAAATGTATGTGATCTGCCCAGAGGTCTCAGGGAAGCAAGGCTGATTCCTTGTTTCATTGTCTTTGATGTAATTGTTCCAGAAACTCCTTAACTTGCCTTTCATTGCCATAAAACTCTTTCTTCTCATCCAAATCTTGATGTCATCTTCTCTCTTCCTTCCCCAGAGCCCCATTTCATCTGCTCCTCTCAGATTGCCTTTCCTCTGGCCTGTGGGGATGCCAGAAGAGCGGAGCAAAGATATCACAGCACAGAATATTTTTGTCCTCTGATCTCTGCTACCTCCTTTATTGCAAGGCTTCAGAGGCAGACCCAGCTCTAACTTGATGTCCATGCAAGTGTCCAACACATTGGGGTGGAAGTGTAGAGAACTCAAACTCATCTTTAGTGATCTGGCAGGTGCCTTGTCACTACTGTTTATTAAAATTTATAACATTGGGGATCAGTCTTTTATCTCCAAGAAAATAAACAGATCTGCCCTGTTTCCACACAGCAGGCAGGGAATGAGGGTGGTGCTGAGTTGGCATTTAGCACCAGCTCCAGGAAAGTGTGGAGCAGGGTCCCAGCAGCCTCCCCTGCCAGGTTCCTGGCATCCCCCAGCTCATGAGCCCAGGCTGAATGGAGCTGCTTCTGCTCCAAGCAGCCTTGACATGGCACCATCACTCCAAATCTGCAGTTTTCCCCTGCATCCCAAGATCTCCTCCCTGACTAGAAGCAGTTGTCTGGCAATGCAAGGAAACAGTCTGTGCCTGTGCTCCTTCACAGTTACAGACAAAGAAACAGGCGTGCTGTGCTGACTTAGGAAAATGGTCTGTCAAGTTCTTATAAACAATAATAAGAAGTAAAATAATGTTTCATTTTCTCCAAATTAGGAGGGTATTTGTTTTGCACTCATAAAAATCTTCTGGTCCTCTGAAATGGATCAGTAGTGACATCCAGTGGCCACAAACTGAGACAGACAGTAATTTTGGGATGTAACAACTTGGGCTGGATTAACCACTATTTATATGTCTCCCAAAAGTGTTGTGTATACAAAAAAAAAAAAAAATTGTAGATTTTATAAGTGCCACCATCCAGTGAATTAAGAATATATATATTTTATATATATGTATATATATATTTATATGCACACACAGATGTATCCACCCAGATGTTGTTCTAGGGGCCACTCTTCTGCTCTGACCCACACAATGATGTTCCCTCCATAAATATTGGCCTTCAGAATAAGCTTAATTCACTCAATAAGGTATTTTGGAGTTAAAGGTAAAGTATGGATGAACTCAGTGTGTCTATGCAGGTTGTCAGCTTGTTTAATCAGTTTTTTCCAAGGGCTTTTTGGCTCTCAGATGGTTTCTATTCATCTCCTTGGCTTCTTAGGCATTTTCTGGCAATGCTGTCTAAACAAAGGGTCGTTCTGCACTTGGCAGAGTCATACAGATGTTGTGGTTTCTGTATGATGGGTGAAGGATGTGCTATCAATGCTTTTTTAAAAGGAAATCTGTATGGAATACAGTGCAGACCCCTATTAAAACTTTCACAGCCCTGTTTCCTGAGATTTCGATTGGCCACTAGATCCAGGTAGTCCAAGTCCAACTTGGCAATCCTACATCATGAGTGATTTGTTTCTACATCATGATTGCTTTTTTTTCTTCCTTATTATGTTTCATGTTCCAACCCACAATGTGTTAAATACAGCAAAGGGAATAATTCAAGCATCCAAATGGCTTCCTGGCCTTGAACAAGCAGACACAGGGACTGTCTAGGATTGCAGCTACTCTGCTTCACTCCTTGCTGAGCCAGGGTTGCAGAGTGACTCCTCATGGGGGATATGAACCAGGCCACCAAGGAGTGCATCAGCTGGTTTGGACGAGTTAGGGAACTTGAGAACACCTTGATTCTCTTTCTTGGTGTGTCAGAAAAATACTGACCAGCCCAGTGTGAGCCAGACACAGATTGTTTTTTACCAACTGTGCACTAGGAAATGCTCAACTCTCCCTCAGAGACAATAGGCTTTTCTTTAGTGAAGTGCTGACGCTGTGACTCCAGAAAGGAAATCCTCAGTAAAACACTGTTCCTTACTTGACCAGACTTGCAATTTAAGATGTTAAATTTACACCTTCTCTGGCAGCCCAGTGCCTCTTACTCAGTTCTAATCTGAAGCCACTGCTGTGGTTCAGTTCAGGGTTGGGGGAGATAATCAAGTTACTGTTGGCTGGAGAGTTTCTGTGTGTTCCTCGAGGCTGGGGGTTCCACCACATGCATTCTTCTAGACTCTCACAAACACTCAGCAAAAATGTATTATCTTAAATCTTCTTCTGCTGACATTTAAATGAACACATTTTTCCTCAAATATGAGACAGGCCAAGAACATCTGGCTCCACTGATGCTCAGTCAGTAACTCATTACACTGCAAGAGCTCACTCATTTTTGAGCCCTGGGCTTTGGTAATGCTCTTGCCTGGTTTATGGCTCTGGTGTACTTGATTTGTGCTTGAGCCAGGGTTTTATATTTAGGCACTTGAACAACAAGTTTTGCACAGAGATCCAAACCTTTAATTCACAGTTGTGGAAAGGGCTGCAGTAAAACCCTGCTCACTATTCATTGCTTACATTTAGAATACGGATGCTGCAAGGAATGACACTTGAGTCTAAAAACACATGTACTGAAATTAAAAAGCAGAGGCACATAAGCCAGCCTTTCAGATCCTGCTGATGTTTTATCTGAGATAGCAGCTTGATAAAACATCCTGCTTGTCTGTTCAGAGTGGTTGTTAAAGGATATCGTGATGATGATTGACATTTCTGCCATGTCACTTTTTGTTTCACTCTTGTCAGGATGACTCTTATTTCTCTCCTGCTTCCATTTCTTGTAATGTTTGTTTACCAATGCTTAAAAGATGCTAAGGCTCCAAATAGGACCCAGATGGCAGCAAGCTCCTATTGTTCACATACAACTATTTATACTCATCTTGTACTTACAATCATTCATAGTAACTTTAAATTTTGATCCTTCAAGAAAATTTTGGGATGACTTTCTGAACCAAATCCAAGAAATTTACTAATACTTCAGCAGTATAATTAGCACCTCTGCTTAAGCTTCTGAAAAGAACAAGTCCATCATTATCGAGGTTTGATTCCTGCTAAGGAAACAGAAGGGGAAAGTAAGCAGTGCCTGAATCCATAGGAGATCTGAGCTACTCCCTGAGCAACCCCCTGTCATGGGATGTGAAACACCCCCTAAGCCAGGAGAGAGTGAGCAGATTACCAGATACCAGAATCACATCCAAGGAAAATATCAGGCTGCAAGGCAGGAGTTAAAAATGGAAAGCTTTATGTCATTGGTGCCAGGTGGGTGACAGAGCAGAGTGGTTGTAAAAAAGAAAGTGAGTAAGTGACAATATTGGTCTCCAGCAGAGTCTTTATGAGTCTAGCAGGAGTTAACAGAATGTAATAGGATTAAACTTGGCTGAATTCAGAGAAAACAGTGTGATTTGATTTCTCAGAAGTTTGAGATGTGGTGGTTTGGCACTTCAGTAAGAAATGAAACCTTAAAAGGCGTGGTTGGAGTATATTTTGTCACTATTATTATTAATATTTCCAAAAATCCCTAGCAGGCATAAGGTCCTTAGGCGACCCACGTGCAGAAGAGGGAATACGTGTGGAGGGTGGCTGCAGGCTGAAAGGAAAACCAGCTGTGAACTGGTCATGTAGTGCTGCCCTGTCTTGGAGCATGGTGTGGGTCTGCTGGGGTGCCCTGGTCTCTCTCTAAGACTCAAGATCACCAGCACTACCACAGTGTTCATGACAGCCACCTGCTGCTGGAGACAGTGAGCATAAAGATTTAATCTTTACTATGAGTGGAAGAGGGAGCAGTTCCATTTGCACAGACAGCAACTGCTGGCTGTGTCTCCATTTTTATTTTTATTTTTTTAATTCTTGTAGCAAGAAGTAAAGGTGGAATTCCTTGAGCTTCCTGGAAAGCAAGTTTTGTTGGAGGAAAATAGAGTTTTATTTCGTTCCTAACTACTTTCTTCACCCCATCCTACTCACTCTTCTGCCTCCCCAAAATGAAGAATGTTATGGCATTGTCCAAGTCCATTAACAAGGCCTGGTCTGCTTTTTTTTCCCTACAGTATTTCTTCATCCCTGAGCTGGAAAGGTCTCTCACTTTACACTGTGGAAATGCAAACAATGTATGAGGAGCAGATACCTTGTGGAGCAGATGCTGCACTGTCCCTAAGGGTGTCCTGCCTTAGGGACCAGCCCAGCTCCCAGTGAAGACATGAGAGAAATACAGAGAAAGGTACAAAAATCTTTATTAAGTTATGCTCAAAAATATTGTGCATGTGTCCAGAGAAGTGTCAGTATTGAGACAGCCAGGAAGTCAATCACTTCTGTGGGGATGGTGGCACCACAAAACAGTGGGTCCCCCAAGGGGAGCGGATTCAATGACTGGATTCAAGGCTGGTTTTAAGTGGACCTGCCTCAGGATCTTCTGGATGCACACAATTGTGATGTTTGCTGGCTGTCTTTTATTTTCTCTCAGCTGTTTTCTTTGGACCTGTCTACTAGATTGTGGATTATCTATAGGTGAGGTACCACAACTGCATGGTGAGAAATGTACTCATGGTCGTCAAAGTTTGTTAAGAAATTAGGATTGTGCTCCCTGGTGAAGGTAGCAGTCTTATCATTAGCCAGAGACAAAAAAAAAAAGCCATAAATGCTGCGTATTTTTATGGGTGAGTTCAGACCTCTTTGTGCTGATTCTACCTCAATGGGGGCTCAGCTGGGGGGCAAAAAAGGGAAGAAACTGAAAATCTTCTTCATTGTAATGATTGCTTGAGTATGTCTACACAACTGCAAAGCTCTTCTCTTAACATCAATAAGTAGAACTGACAAGATATAATGGCATATTATTGCCTGCAAAGGAAGGCTCTGCACTTAGGTTTTCCAGTATTCCTCTGCTGCTGGATTTAGTATCACGTTACAGGAAGCCTGACTAGACAAACCTTGGCAAGATCTAATGGCCTCATATTTGCTGCTCTGCTTTACACACTGCTCTGCAGATGCTGATCTGTTTTGGGGAAAGCACAGGCTGGCTCTGCATCTTTTGCTATTCAGAAAGAACAAAGTTTCAGAGCCACATGTCCCAGAAGACCTATGAGGATGAAGCTTTGGATCATATTTTGTCTCTTCAAGCCAAGAGTATCTTCAGGAGGAAGTGTTCAAAGGATAATATATTTTTATTGTGCTGGTCAGGCTTTTAATGCCACAGGAAATCTGAGGGGTGCAGCTATGAGTCTCTGTGTGGTTAACTCCTGAAACATTTAATTAATTGAAATATTATATTTCACACTTAGTGAAAAAAACCCCAACCAAATTAACAAACAAAAAATTTAAAAAAGAAAACCACAGACCTCTAGTATCTGTAATATAGGACAGAGGATCCCCTCCTTTCTTTCCTACATGAAAATCTACCTAATTTTATTATGACCATTCTCTATTTGCTTTTCCTTCCACACAGCTCTGCTAGTCTACAGCACCTATTTAGCAATAGCCTGTTTGGGTCTATGTGTTCAGCAAAATCTTGCAAGTTACTCCTTGGCATCTTAATTGCATTTCCAAATAACTTGTTTTTCAAGTTCTCCACCTGCTACTTCATCATAGCACACAGGAACACACACATAGTTTGCCAGACCCGTGCAGGACCTGGTTTCCTTAGGTGAGCTAAATCAGGAAACAAGTGTGGTTAAAGCAGAATGAACCAAGGCAAACACAGAAAAGGCACTGAAAGTTTTATTCACAGATGAAAATAAGGAAAAAGAAATGCATGTGATTCATTGAGCATGAAGTCTTCAGATGAAGAGGATCAGACATTGCAAATTCTCATCATCCATCATGAATTCTGGGCTAGAGAAGCACTGAGTACACCACGGGTATTGCTCAAACTATGAGCAGCTGGCCCTTGTGTAAGCAATGGGCTGTGGAAAAGAGGTGTGTTTGCATCAAGACAAGCACTCCTCAGAAAAGCTGTGAACCAGAACTCTTCACAGCTACCAAGAATCATTCTTACACTGCTTATCCAAACCCAGTTCTCCTAAATGCTTCTGTGTTAGAAAAGGACACTTTGTATTGCTGATAAATGGCAAAATGAGGAAGTGTGAAAGATGAATCACCAAACCACAGAGAGAGAAAATATAGTGAGAGCAACCACAGCACCCTCACTGCCCCTGTGTTCCTCCCATAGCACCTAAAGCAGTTTCCTGCAGCCCTGGCCTCCAACAAGAGCCAAACTAGCTCATTAGTGTAGATAATGGTGAGGGATATTTATTCCAGCTGCCCCAGATGTGTCTACATGCCCAACTTATCTAACCAGCCTGTAATTTTAGTAAGCACATTTGTCATGATCTTACACATGCGACTTCAGGGCTTGAAGACCTTAGCCCCATCTCAAGGGATTCAGGTGACTAAATACCTTCTGAAGATAATGAAGCAACTTGGCTGGTGTCTGTGGTGACAATTCAGGCAGGAATCCCGGCATTGCTGTCTCACAGGGCTGTTCTCTCCAGGTCTGGTATTCAAATCATTAAAATACCCTCCCTAAATGTTGGGATGGGGCAGATTCAAAGCAAAATCACCTTGACAGATGGGCATACTGAGCCTAGGCACAGAATAACACAGAAACAAAATATTGAGCCAGAATTATGAGCAAGGAGGGAAGATAGGAGTGTGCTGATGAATTGTAACTAAAACCTATTTGTGTAGGTAACACTTGTGTCAAAAAAAAAACCCCAAACCAACAATGAAATTAAATACAAAATGCAAAACAATTACAGATTGTTAATCCTAACTCTACTAAATGTAAAAAGTGTGGAAAGCAGAATGTCAAAATCAAATGGTAAAAAATCAGTGGTGTGAGAAGAACAGCAATAACTTGCTATTAAATCTTCATTGCATCTGTGTGACCTCCTCTTCACATAATTTGAACCTGTGCTTGCTCTTAATGTCACCTATCTTGTGTCAAATTAAAAATTTCCCCCAGTAAATGCACATGAAGAGAAGACATGAAAAAGAAAGTTACTGTGGGAAGAGTCATGCTGATGAAGGTAACTGTAGGAATCAAACAAGAACTTGGCCTTGTGGAAAAGCAATATTTTCATTGTTCTGAGAGGGTTTCACAAATAACTTGGCATGCACTTTGAAGATGTCCTTGATGGTGCCCTTCTGACAGCAAGAAGGCCAGAAAGCTCATGTTACAGCATCAGATATGCTGAGCAACTGGTGGGGAGGAAGCACTGATGCCCACAAATCTCCTGTGTAAAATCAAACACAGACAATTACCTCGGCTATGAACCATGGTGGTGTAACAGGCTTCAGCCAGCAGCCTGTCCAGCTGCTCCTTGGCACAGATCCCGAACAGACCTTGCAGTTGGTCCTAAATCTTCAGCTACTTCCCAGCCAGGAGCTGTACTGACTGCATTAAGCATTCACAGAGCTGCTGACTGTTGCCCTTTTCCTAGAGATGGCAGCTCAGCCAAATTGCCATCAACAGGCTCTGTCCCAGGCTTTCCCAGCAAAGCAGCATGAGTGGAGGGGAGGATATAGCCCTGAAGAAGGAGAACTTCCCAGATAATTGCCATTAGGAGCACAGCTGAATTAGCTGAAAAAATCTGTGCTCCCATCCTAATAGAAGAGAGAGGAACACTCAAATAAACCAGCTCTGCCCAGCCCAGGCAATTCTGTTGCACAAATGCATGTCTGTGAATCCCTGTTAAAGACCTCTGGTGTCCCTTGAAGAGATTTAGAATGGGACAGAATTCAATCCTTTTACCTACTCTTCTGTATATCCTGTTCCTGACAAGGCCTGCTGTTAAACCTCCACTCATTTTTTTTGCCATCTTTCTCAACATAAAATTTTTACATGTTTACCTGTGATTCCCTTCCCTGCCTTTGACATCCTTTGTGCCCAAGCTGCTCCAGAGATGGACCAGAGCCCTGTGTACATAATAGAGTGGATAATGGATGACTACAGTCTCATGCTCCCTGGTTTGTGCTCCCTCCAAAGCAGATCATTTCTGCATGGTACAAACAGTATTGCCAGACTATGTTTTAAGCATTTAAGCTGATGAAACAAAGATTAGCATCTCAGAAGTCTATTAACAAACTTAGGAGGGTTGTTTTTTTAACCAGTATGTGTATTTATATATAATTAATGAAGTCTGAGGCTTGCAATACATGCCTCTATCACTCCTGTATCAATGCTGTGTACAGCAGTTATAAATTATTGCTATTATTGGTCCTTGCTGGTTGTCTCTTAAGAAGCTAACAGTGGAAAGGAAGATCTTTCTGTCCTTTTCAGAAAGAAGCCCCAGTATCACTCAGCACAGGGCTGAGCTCAGCCTTTTTCTACCTGTTTTACCTGCCTGAAATCTACATTCCCCTCTTGAACTGTAGAGTTGAGGAATCAGGGGAAAACAGTAGAATTACTCTGAGATAACAAAGAAGAATGCTGGGTACAAGGAGGTCTGGAAATCCATGCTTGCCTTAACTCAGTCTTTATGCTGCAATCAGTAGGGGGTGAAGCTCTGGGGATGCTGGCCCAAAGGAGCAAGAAAATGCAAGAAAAACTCACACACTGCTTCACTTCTCAGAAAAAAATATTAGCATTCTTCCTGCTCCTCCTCCAGAAACAGCCATTTGGGATTCCTGAGATAAACCCAACTGTTTCTGTTGTTCTTCTCTTAATCAAGCTCTGCTCCCACAGCAGCTCCCCCGCTGCAGCACCTGACACAGCTCACAGGGCTTCAAGGAGCTTTCCAGCTTCCTCCTCCTCTTCCTCCTCCTCACCACCCTACCTTCTAACTCTGCTTCCCCCAGCCCCACTCCCAGGCATGATGAGCCTCCCTGGTCTCTTGTTTTCTACCATTTTGGTGGATTGTCTGCCACAACCTGCTCAAATTTTCCTTTTTAATTCCTTTCTATTCCCACAGCTCTTCTGACTCGTCTCAGAGGAGAGAAAACTCTGACAGGTTGATTTTTCAGACCAGCTGCCTGTTGGTAAATAATGATGCAGTATTTAGTGGAAATTAACTGATTGCAGGGGAAAGCAAGCCTGTGGTGATCTGCAGAAAAACAAGGCAGGGATCATCCTTTCAAGCCTCAGCAAAGGAGTTTTGTTGGATGATGAGCTCACAGCAACATCTGCAATAGAAGCAGTTAATAGCTGTATTTTAAAAAACCCATGAACATAAGACTAAGAGCATTTAAAAATATCTGTTCTTAATGTTGCTAGGGAGACCTTTATTGTAGCCACTGTATGTGATGTGCATTGATTATGTTCCTCATAGGTAACATTCCTCTCTCAGACTACTAGAAAATGACAATACTCCCACTCATAGGAGGTGGTGGGAGTACACAGGCTCTGGAACTAAACAGCACTTGAGAGGAGCTTTACTCCGTTTTTCAACCCTTAAACATTTGTAGATATACAATTTCAGCACTCCATTAACAGTTCCTTGCCTTTGCAAGGATATCCCTTGTTTAATACATTTTGCCTTTTTTAAAGCAGAAGGGCTTAGGATCAGTGCTTAGGATCATTGTAGTTGGGGTGATAAATGCAGCAATCCTATTATAAAAATAAGGGTTATCATTCACGTGGCTCGCAGTGCATGCATTTGGAGCTCCCTCAGTAAAATCTGAGTAGTTTCAACACATGACATTCAAATAAAAACTGCAGTGACTGCATCAAAGATTTTGTTTGTCTTTAAGCTGAGCTGATCAGGTCACAGTACCAATGGAAGAAAATGTATTGCTGGTACTCATGTAGTTACATGGGCTGCTCTTTTCAAAAGATTTGAAAAAATGTTGCTGATCAAAAGCAGTTAAGTCAAAATCTTGGCAAAAACCTCCAAGTTTTAATTACCATATTCTAAGCTTTACACATTCCAATAAAAATAACATTACTTGGAAATACAAACCTCACAGAACTTCAGTTTCACTTTTTAGATGAGAGTTTTCATCTTCCTGTCTTTTTTTTAAATTATTTTTAATGTTGATTTGGATTAAAAAACCTTGTGGGGATGACAAATTTTAGCAGAAATTATTCAGAAACCCAAGCTTCTTTAAGGCTTATTTCAGAGAAGTTTTAAATTTCATATTGAAAATACTTGCTTCAGTTTTCCCATTTGTTAGATGTAGAGCTCAATAAGTAAATTCAAATAGAAGTGTATAGGCTGCATTTCAGGCAGCTGTGGTTTTAGACACATGCTTCTTAAATTAGGGAAATAACTGAAAAGTTGTAGGCTGGCAGTGGGAGGAAATGCCAATCTGCTGTGATGCTGAGGACAACAAACAGGTTCCTCACTTGTTTTAGCCTGCAGACTGGAATTTCACCTTCTCACTCAATTCAGCATCCTCAGCATCACTGAGTGCCCAGGAAAAGAGAGTGGAAATCAAACAGATCCAAAACTGTGCAAACACTCAGGAGCTTTGCCTTCTGGCCTAATGATGCCACAGGAGTACAGTTTGTCCAAAAAAGGGGAAATTGTTCTTCAGTTCAGAGGGATTTGGAATTTTTGCCTTGTCAGAAGTTTGGAAGTGAAAATGAAGATCCTTGTTTTAAATTGCATTTTTGTCAGAGATTTCCATCCATTTTTACTGATAATCCAAATTTTAGAGCAACTTCCCCAATCTGCTGATTTTCCTTACTCTTTTTCTTACTTATTGTTGTTACTTCCTTTGTGTAGGCAGTTCACTTAGCCCATTCCTCTGCAATGTCTTATGCACAATAGAAAAAGTGTTTAAAAAAGTGTTAAAACCGTATGGCCTAGACTCCATGTCAAAGGATAAGGCCAGATCTCACTGTTGCTACAGAGATAATACAGTTTTACAACTTGCAAAATGTTTGTGACATTACAAATTGCTTCTGTCCTCTCAAATGTATCACTTCTTGAGTGTGAAACGTGAGGTTGTGTTTCTGGGTGAATTTAAATTTGGCCAATGTTTGTCTTGCTCTGAACAGTAGCAGCACAGACAGAGCAGTATGAAACCAGACTATTAAATAAAGTCTAAAGGGAGAATGGCAGGAATTGTAATGTTATGCTTTCTCAGCTGAAATGCGTTATTAATGGTATTTACAGAGATTTTAAAAATATAGCTATTTGTCTTACATAGTTAAACACAGTAACTCATGTTATTGCAAATATGTAGCCCAAATTGATATGTGTATGTATTAAAATACAAACATATGTACATATATTAGAATTATAGTTCAGATATGGTTGCAATGACCATAATTTGTCATTAAACATGGCCTTTGGGACATCTGAGAAAATCTACTTGAGTTTGTGCAGAAATATGTTGTGAAGGGAATAAAACTACGTGTGTATAGATTAGCCTTGAGAGCCCACATGCATATTTTCATTCTCTGAATACAGAAGCATCAATACAGGCAGGGGAAGACTGTTGTGAAAACCTGTTAGTAGGATGAAACAGAAATAAGAATATGGAAATAAATCTTTCCATTTACCTTTCCTGAGCTTCTCGCCAGTACAAAAGGTATTTTTCCCCTCAGATTTATTTACAAAATGCCTGGTCTACTTTTGAGTGCTTGGAACAAGTTATATTCATTTTAGTTTAAACTGCTGGGTTGGGGGGAGGAAGGGCTGACCAAACAGGAGGGGAGATGGAAGGATCTCTTCAGGCATTAGTGCCTGGTTCAGCTCCACAAACACGTTTACAGATGCTGAGATGGACAGCTTTATGTACAGCCCTGTGAAGGGGCCTCAGAAGTCCCAGGAATGCCAGGGGTACAGGATACAGTCATTCCTGCCCACTGCACTTACACCAAACACACCTTCCCCATAAAGTATATGAGCTGATCAGTGATTTCCTCTTTTTTTTTTTTTTTTTTGTTCTAATGGCTCGAGACCTTGTATGAAACTTAGCAGCAATCAGAGACGCTAAGGTGAATAATGGAGAAATCCCAGAGTCTTCCTTTTCTGAGAAAACTTCAATATGAGCTAAAATTTCTGAGATACTCCAGCTTGAAGAGCTGGAGCAGGTTCCCCCAAATCTCCTGTTCCCCTGCTTCTTTTCTCTTTCCAGCTGAGCCAGCATCAGGATCCACAGGGGGTGTGAGGAGCCACAGGAATCCAGGACCTGCCACAGCATGTCACCAATCCCAGGGGTGGAGCTGCTGGAATTGGATTAACGAGCCTTTGCACAAGTAATCACTCTCCCCAGGACATGAACTCAGGCAGGGATTGTGGCAGTGCCAGGTGGTTCTTTCCACTGCCCTGGTGCAGCCCTTTGCCCTCCCTGCTGCAGGACACACAGACTGATAAAGGGTTGGACACAGAGGCTGATAAAGGGTCGGACACAGAGGCTGATGAAAAGACGGAAAAAGAGGCTGATGAAGGGATAAAGGGTCAGATACAGTGCTGATAAAGGGTCAGACACAGAGGCTGATGAAGAGATGGACATAAAGGCTGATGAAAGGTTGGACATAGAGGCTGATACAAAGTCGGACATAGAGACTGATGAAGAGATGGACACAGAGGCTGATAAAGGGTCAGACATAGAGGCTGATGAAGAGATAAAGGGTCAGACATAGAGGCTGATGAAGAGATAAAGGGTCAGATATAGAGGCTGATAAAGGGTCAGACATAGAGGCTGATGAAGAGATAAAGGGTCAGATATAGAGGCTGATAAAGGGTCAGACATAGAGGCTGATGAAGAGATAAAGGGTCAGATATAGAGGCTGATAAAGGGTCAGACATAGAGGCTGATGAAGAGATAAGGGGTCAGATATAGAGGCTGATGAAGGGTTGAACACACAGGCTGATGAAGAGATGGACATGCAGGCTGATGAAGGGTCAGACATCCAGGCTGATGAAGAGTCCCTCTCTGAGCCGCAGCGGCTGCAGCCTGGCCACGTGTGCAGCTCTGACCTTTCCACAGGGTGATCACCTCCAGCAGCAGAGAGGAAAGGAGAGAGGGAAGGAGGGAGGGAGGGAGGGAAGGAGCTCCTTGCCGTGGCCTGATTTGGCCGAGCTTATCTGGAGGCTAACAAGACACAGCAGATGCTCCGTGACCGGCGGCTGCCAGACACGACCAACTACCTGTGGACTGATGCAGAGAATTACACTTTTAATGAAGGGAAAGGAGGCACAAAGGCTCACAGGGACCCTCATCTCAAACCCCACATTCATCCCTGAAGTGTGTATTAACCCTTTAGCCAGTGAATCCCTGTGCAAACCAAAATTGCTTTTTAATGCAGTTTCCTGAAGCCTCTCCATCAGCCAGAGGCTGCTTTGGACTAATCCAGGAAATGAGCCAAGCATTAAAAAAAAATAATGTGAGGTTATGGAACATCAAAAACATATTGACCATAGTGTAATTATACTTGAAATGGATTAGGGGAAGTAGCTAAAACAATCTCCACTCTGAAAAAGATGATTTGGGAGCTTGCAAAAGGGCCTTGGGGAGGGTGCCTGCAATTCTGATGTGGGATGTGAATGTGCTTCAGAGCATGTAAGGAAAAGGTACTGGAGTGAACACCACATGACAAATGTGATAATCACTGTCCCAAACATATCACTTTGCAGAGCTTAAGCAAGCTGGCATTTACATGAATACCACAAGTCAGCAAAGTAAATGCAGGAAAAAGCGAAATACGTGTGACAAGTCTCACTCGCATCTGCGAATTAAGTAACAGTTTCTGGACTTAAGATGTACTAGCAGACAGGGAATAAAGGAAATCTTCAGTTTGCCTTGCATACTGGTACTATTAAAAACCTGAATTTGTTATATTTACAATTAAAATAGCTGTTCTAATTTTTTTTTTTAATCTTGGAAAAGTTATCTGAGAGCGACAGCTCCTAAGTGAAGTATCTTCCTTCATGATATAATAAAAACCAGAGTCTGTGTAAGATAGTAACAGAATCCCTAATTAAGAACCACGATACTTTAAGCTCGTGTATGATGAGCCTCTTGAAGTAAGTATCCAAAGCATCTTTACATCCAAAATGTTAAGCTCTTGATTAAACAAGCAGAACATACTTTAAAAGATAATTAAAGATGAGCTTCAGTGAAAATACTGGGTTTGTATTTGGGCCAAACTAAATCTTGGATGCAAACCCTCACTATCTTTTTTTGTTTTAACATGTTCTGATCCAAAGTGGTCAGGCTCTAAGCCACTGTTACCAAACAACTCAAGTGTTGTACTTGTTGCAGTAAGATTGATAAATGACAGTATCCCTGTTGTGAGACAGATTATACCAGATCTGCAAATTTGAACACAGAGTTAAAAAACCTCTTCTTTTTCAGAAGTGTCAATTCGGCGCATCCTCATCTTTACTCAGGCAATGGAGTTCTTTTGTTTTTTCCTCCTGCTGCACACAATATTCACAGTTCCAAAGTAAATTCTGTAGTTTCTCATTATCTCTGAACACTGAGGGTTGGGTACCTCAGGTAGGATCCACCAAAAAGCAATATTTAATATGAACTCCCATCTTGAAAATAACAAGTCTTCTAGTGAGACATTTCAAGGATAGGAATAAAACCTTCCAAAATTCTCAGTTGCCATCCTTAAAAATAACTAGAAGTTGGGGGATGCATGTGTCATATTTTTTCGCAGGATAAATGGATGCATTAACACAAGACAGCCAATGATTTTTTCCGGCTGACAAAATGCTGGTGGTTCTCCGCAGCATTAACACAGCCTAAATATGACTGAGTCACCCAAACTGTATTTTTTCCCACAAAATTCTGAGTGGGGGAATTTAGGTTATAATAGTGAAATGTACTTGAGAGATCTGGAAATTAATATGGAGCCCCAAGCAATGGATTCTCCTCTGGACAAGAAATGGGCTCTGAGGGAGCATGAGACAAATTTGAACAAATCTCCCCAGGGACCAGCTAGAAAAAGGGTGAGCTCTTTGTGCCAGCTCTGGGAGCAGGCTCACAGTGCAACCTGCCCCTTCAAAGGCAGAATTAAAACAAAAGTAGGAATTTAGATGGCATCAAAGGAAAGCTCACCTGAAGCCCCAGCATTTTTAAAGAGGTTTATACCCAAAAAATGCAGAATTGCTTGATATTAAGGTAACACTGTTCTTGGCAGAGTTCAGAACTAGAACTGGAAGCAGTACTGATCACTGTGTTTCCCATTTTTTTTGGTTTTTAACACATCTTCAGCATTGGAGCAGACCAGCTGCTCTCTGTGCAGCATATCCTGTCAGAATTTGTAGATGCCTGAGGACAGTCAAATGGAAAAGACACCCGCCAGCTGTCTGCCACAGTGTAACTTCCAGCAATCTTTGTGTTTAATAGCCTTCAATGGATTGTTTTTTCCTCATGAATTTACCTAATCACTTTCTAAATCCTGTTTCATGCAGCACCACGAGAATGATAATCTAATTTTGGTCTCTAAGAGATGTAATACAAAAACAATAGGAGGCCCAGGAAAGAATGAAATCATTTTGCCAACAGATATTACAAAAGAAGGCAACAATTCCAGTCCAGTGGTGAAGAAAATTACTAAAACCACTCATTACAAAACATCCTGCTTTGAAAAACAATCTATTTAGACTGCTTTGCTGTTCTGAAAAAAAATAAAACCCACTCCATCTGTAATTGTCTTTCCAAGATTGTGATGTGGATGTTTCTTTCCTTGGTGCCACAATATGAACTTTAAAGTGTGCAGCTTTGCCTGGTCCTGCTGCCTGGGGTTACAGAAAATGCTCCTAAAGCCCAGTGATCCTTGGATCAGGCATGAGTGAGATGAATTGAGATAAATGTTCCCAAGGCACCACCACTCCTTGCTTAGAACAGGACAGTTGCCTCCAACACATCCCTTCTGTGAATTTATGCTACTTGTTCTGTATTATCAATTATGGAACTCTACATATTTTGTGCACTATCATTGTTGAAATCTCCCACAAAGTGTTGAAATTAATTTTGAAGCTCTACACATAGTGATTTGCTGCTGTCATGTACTAAATTGATTTACAAATGAAAACAGTATTTTCTTTGCTTAAATACAGGTAAAATATCCCTTTTAATAAACTATTTCCTAGTAGTTTTTTAAAAGATCAGTATAAATATAGGCCTTTTTATTTTGCATGTCTTGGGCCTCATTTAATAATTTCCAGCTATTCAAAAAGTAAACAATTGAGTACATTCTACACAGTTTTACAAAGCTCTGTGTAACCCTGGTGAAATTGGTGAGACTACATAAACCTTTCTATTTATCTAGACTTTCAGAAAATGCAAATAAAACCTTCCAAATGGAAGCCAAAGTAAAACATGTTCTTAAAGGTCCTTTTTAGATAGTATTAAAATGGATCTTCATTTTCTCCTCTATTTTTCTCCTCTTTTTTTTCTCCACTATAATTTCTCTGGCAAATTTAAATATTTTTTCTTTTATTTCAATCCAATGTTATATAACATTTTTGCACAATCGTTTTGTATTCACGTTAACACATTTGCTATTTCCCTCCATTCTCCCATTCCCATTGAAAATGCTAAAACACGCCCGATTCTTGCTTCATAACGTGTCTTTTAAGATAACACAGCTCCTGTTGAAAATGTTCCCGGGGAAGGAGAAAAGCGATTACTGAGCTGAACATTTCAGAGGCTCTTAAGCTGCCATCAGGTGCACAGAATGTGCCAAATTCCCTATTCTGCTTGTCTGACAGAAGAAAATACTCAATTGAGACATCTGCAACATGACTTTTTTTTTATTTTTTATCCTCCTGCTGTTCCTCCTGACCCAAAAGCAAGGCTGCTATTGCCTTTTTGAATAGATTAGTCCTTATCTGAAAAGCCATTTAGTTGCAAATCCCAAACCTTGCCATTATTACCACGTTTGCCTGTGTTAGCCACGGTGAAGGCCCGTAACAGAGCAGCTCAAATGTTGGACTAATGACCTCTCTGGTATTTCTATAGAAGTGCTCTGTTAAACACCCAGGCATTTCAACTTTCAGTCACAAGACCTATAAAAAATTCATACTCTGAAGCTCTAGTTTCAAACCACAGCACTACATCATTAAGAGCTTTTCAATCCTCCCACCCCACACACTTTACGAAGGGGGATGGGGAAGAGAGCTTTTATCTTCTTGGTCATATAATTTCACATTTTCTTCTCCTCTTGTTTGCATTTTTAAGCTGTTCTGGAGGTTGGGGAAAAGAACAACCAACAATGTGAGCGTGAGTTTTCTTTTATTCTATTAAAATATAACATAATCAAAGAACTTTTAGCTAGGTATTTAGCTAAACATAAAAAATAGCGTAAAAAACAAGCTTAATCATTAAAGTAACTTTTGTCTCAATTGTTGCTGCCTTTCAGAAATCATAAAACTTCTACTTCAAGACTGAAAGAAAAGACTACCCCTGACAAAGGGAAGCACCTGGAAAAACAGTGTACAGCTGACATAGTACATTCTCTAGCAGTATAGACAGCTTTGATCTGGCCTTTAAATGAGTTTGCTGGATTAGAACACCAGGAGTTTCTTTTGGATATATGGTTATATTTTCCAGTAAAAATATGGATATTTCCTATGACAATTCTGTAAGCCGAATTTGAACGGCTCTTCTGAGTTGACCTCTCAGAATGTTCAGAATTACTCTTTCTGAAGAGTCACACGTTCACCCTGCATGCTATAGCCCTGCCTCATGTCACGTTTCTTCTTTCTCTCCTCGCTCACTGATTTTAAAGCAGTGCTGTAATGTCCATCCTCCCTGTAATGTCCACTGTCCCCAGTTTGATGGGCTGTCGCTGGCTGTGCCTCCTGCACTGCTCACATCTGTCACCTCCCGGGAAGTTTTCTGAGCAGCCTGGACAGTGAGATCCCTCCTCTCCTCTGCTTTCCTCTGTGATCTCATCGAAGCCAGTTTGTCCTAAAAGAAACCTCTGTCCTTGGTTGTCCTACCCACAGGACAGCAGCGGCCTCACACACATCAGAAGCTGAAATATCATGCAAAGCTCTCAGCTTTCTTTTCTTCATGCTCCTTTTCTCCACAGCTTTGGTACGGGTTTTTTTACCTCATGTACTCAGTGACGACTTTTAAGCACAAGCAGATAGCTGGAGGAGACGGAAACAGATTTATATCTCATCACCAATAATAGCAGAGCTGGATAAAATGTCATCTAGGCAGGGTTTTTTTGGTTTTTTTTAAAAATGTGCTAAAACCATCTCTCATCAGGAGGAAACAAGGAGGTTTCTAGGAAGTCACACAACGCCCACGAAAACAGACTTCATGTCATCGCCCCTCTCCGGAGCAATTTCACCGAAACAATCCCCACCCACCCGCCGATTTTTGAAGATGCTCAGTGTCCTTTTTCTGTCACCGCGCCTCAGGGTTCCTCGGCCGACTAAGTGCCACCGACACCGGTCACCAAGTGCCACCGACACCGGTCACCAAGTGCCACCGACACCGGCCACCTTCCCACGGGCGGCGCGTACCCCGGCCGTGCCCAGCCCGCCTCCCCTGCCCGCACCGCCACACCGGGCACGGCCGCCGGGCCTCGGCCGCCTCGGGAGCGCGCCCGGAGCTGGTGTCGGGACTGTGCCCGCGGAGCAAATCAGGGGAGCGCGCACCGGGGGGCGGTCTCGGGAGCGCGCCCCGGCACAGGGTCTCGGGACTGTGCGCCAGGAGCGGGTACGAGGAGCGCGCCCCGGGAGAGTGGTCCCCGGGAGCGCGCCCCGGGAACGGGTCTCGGGAGCGAGTTTGGGGATCGCGCCCCGGGAACGGGTCTCGGGAGCGAGTTTGGGGAGCGCGCNCCGCCGCCGCCCCGGGCCCCGATCCCGGCCCCAAGCAGCAGCAGCCGCCGCCGCAGCAGCAGCCGGAGCCCCCTCCAGCCCCCTCCTCCCGCGAGGAGACGTGCCACTTCCTCAATGCCATCTTCCTCTTCCTCTTCAGGGAGCTCAGGGACACTGCCCTGGTCAGGGACTGGGTCATCAAGAAGATCAAGGTGGAGTTCGAGGAGCTGCTCCAGGCCAAGATGACAGGGAAGGTGCTGGAGGGGCTCAGCCTCAGGGAGGTCTCTCTCGGCGATGTCCTGCCTGTCTTCAAGTCCGTGAAGCTCATCCGGCCGGTGGCCTGCAATGAGGAGGGTTGTCCCGAGGAGCTGGGCTTTGAGGTAGACCTGGAATACAATGGTGGCTTCCACCTGGCCATCGATGCCGACCTGGTGTTCGGCAAGTCGGCTTACCTCTTCGTGAAGATCTCCCGGGTGATGGGGAGGCTGAAGCTGGTCTTCACCCGCCTGCCCTTCACACACTGGTCCTTCTCTTTCATGGACGACCCCGTGATAGTCTTTGAGGTGAAGTCTCAGTTTGAAGGGAGGCCCATGCCTCAGCTCACTTCCATCATAGTGAACCAGTTCAAGAAAGTAATTAAGCGCAAGCACACCTTACCCAATTACAAAATCAGGTGAGTTGGCCTGCGTCCTCAACCTTACTTTGGGTGGTGTACAGCAGAATTGCTGTTTTCCATTTAATAGGTGTTTAGCACGATACTTTGCTTGTCTGTTGGCAGGAGCTTTCCTGAAAGGAAGGATCATTTTCCGTTTGTAACAGGTGAAGAAGCCTTCACAGTGAGGTTGTTCCATGCCCTCATCTGGGTGTAACTAAGTGGCAGAATCAATACACATGAAAAGTTTGGGGATCTTGTCAGGTGTGTGATAATAGGACCACGATGTCCCTCTTTGGAAGAGGTAGGAGGATGGCTCCATGGAGAGTGTGTGCGTTTGGGGTGTCCTCCCAAGCTTCTGCCGCTGGTGAGCCACCAGGGCAAGGCTTGTGGCTGATGCTTACCTCTAGAGGTGAGGTGATTATTACTTACTATAAGAAAGGGTAGAGTTCACTGTCTAATGAATATTTTTGAGATCCCATGATATAGGCAGTCTGCTTCTTTTCTGGTCTGCTTAATTCCCTCAGTAAATTTTGGGGGGTGTCTGAAAGTTGATAAGAGAACTGTCACCACTGCTGTGGTAACTAAAACTCTGAAGGACCTTTTCGAGTTTTGGTATTTTTTTTTTGTATTATAGTATATTTTACATTACAAATGCACGCACTGCAGCACAGACTGCGTTATATAGTGAATATAATAAAATGTGCACTGATACTTCTGTAGCAGAAGTGGCAAGAGGCATATTCACTTTGTTTCTGTCCCCTGATATTGATATTGAATGTCTTACCGCTGCTCAGGTACTGTGTTTCCTTTCTGTTGTGTCTTACCACTCTCAGCATACCACGTTTCCTTTCTCTTTTGTTTGTTCTTTGTAGTTTTTGTTATGTGCTAAGTAAGGATTTTAGGTTTGTTTACAACATTCTTCTGCAATAAGCCTTTCCCTGAAATTCATGAGAGATGAGTAACTGAAAATGCTTGTTTGAATTTTGAAGTGTAATTAGCTTTGTAGTGGTGTAATTTTGGAAGACTTTTCAGCTGGTTCCCCTGCAATTGAATTTATGAGTGCTCTCATGAAAGTGGATTTTTAAAATATCCAAGATTTGGATAGCTCTGGCAGGGCAATAAGTAGTTTTTTCGAGTAAGGTAGTGGTTCTTTCAAGTTTTGAGGTACTGAACTGCTCTCCAGAAGAGAGCAGTCCCTGGACAGCAGGGAAGCTGTCACGGCAGGTTGCTTCCATTCTGTTACTCTTTTGGAAAGAGTGAAGCTGTAAAGTGGAGAGGAGCCCGAAGGAGAGATTGGGATAGCACAGTCGTGGTGCAGAGTCAGCACTCTCAGCACACCTACACAGAACAAATGAACTTTGCACTCCCTAGACAAGTTTTTAGGGTTCATGTGCAACCTGTGATGGATGATGTGCTCCTCCCCTTCAGCAGATGAAGACAGACATCTTCACTTTGCCTCTGAGAGATGCACATGGACAGTGAGGTGTTCTCATCGTTTAGTTGGAGATAGTCAATTTTCCCTGTGTTTCTCAAACTTTCTGCCACCATAAAGAGTGAATGAGGCATGTGTGAGGGACTGGAGGGGCAAATCAGGTAAGAGGCAGAGTGCAGAGCCTGAAAGAGAAATGAGAAGTGTGATGATAGAAGGTTACTGACACTTAGAATGATATATGAAGCATAAATAATTCTAAAACTAAGAAGAATTAACAGTTAACTTAAAATGTTCTCTGTGGTTAAAGGAGTTGGGAATCTATGAATGCTTCAGAGGAAAATGCAGTATCATAGCTGATTTTCACACTAGGTAGTGGGCTGGTAGCCTACTGTGCTCAGTGAAAGAGTGTCCAACCCTGCTATGGTGCTTTTGACCTGTACATTTTATGCCAAGTACTGAAGGTATCATTCCAGCCCCCTGTGTTGTGAAGGGGACACTGAGGCAGGGCACAGAGCTCAATGCACGTTAATGGACTTGTCCTAAGGAAGGAAGGTTGGCTCATTGGTGTCCAGCTGTCCATAACATGGCAGTTACAGCTTCAGGTGGGAACCTTGAGCTGTCCACAGGGACCCAAGGTTTTGTGGAACACAGACTAAAGCTACAAATTCTTCCCCAGCGTGTCCAAGCTGAGTTTAGGCAGGTGAATCCTCAAACTTGATAACAGCTGAGTAGTAACAGGACACTCTTAGGTGGTGGCAGAGCTGAGAGTTCAGGTGTTACTGAAAGCTGATGTGGAAAATCAAGTCCCTTGCTGATAAGATGCAAAAGTAGGGCTTTAAATTGTAAGATTACATTGGATTTGGGATTATGGTATGCTAATATATTTCTTAGTGAAGAATATCTAGGAGAAAGTCAGGAGTTTCACAACTGCTTAATAACCTCTTACCTTACTTAAAGCTTAAAAGTTTCTCATCTACATGAAATGTGATTATTCTCTCCCAGTTTTTTCCCTATTGCCTATATGTCCTTAAGTACGTAGTATTTGCTTCCACGTGTAGTTCAAAACCTTTTTGATGTCTCCCTACTCTTGCTCAAGTAACTTTGTAAATGAAACTTTGAGTAACAGTAATTACAACATTGTAAACAAAAGTACTTGGAGTGTGAGGAATTCTCTCTTCATCTGGTTAAAAGGGGCACTTTGCTACTCTGTTGGCTTCCACATTGAAGCCCACAAAAGAGTTTTATCTTGTTTCAAGGTCTTAATTAGCATATAAAAAGATGCCATTTTCTTTGTCTTTTGTATTAGGCAACTTCTAGGTTATTACTGGGTGGTGAATGGCATATAAAGAGAACTTTTGCCAGTAGTGGATTTTGAACTTCCTACAACTAAGTTTGTGTTACAGATCCTGGCCTCCTCTGTTATTTAGTTAAAAAATACTGTATTTAAAAAAAATGTATATTCATATGTGCACTGTCTGTTACTACAGCCAAATTACTACTCAAGTACTTTGTATTCTTTCCAGTTAGGTACAAAATTTATGCAGCACAGCAGTGATGAGTAAGATCATATTTGGTATCATCCATTTCTACAGACTTTGTGTGATCTGCATAACTGCACCTTGAAAGTAGGAAAATGCATCTTGCATTCCTGCTGCACTCCTAAGAGTCTATAGGGAAAGGCAGTGAAGCCTAGTAAGTGCATTCAAAGTTTGTCAAGCATTTTATACACATTTTGCTCCATAAAAGCAACTGTCTACTTGAAAAAGAAGGGTTGTGCTTTATGTCTAAACTAGCAAGTAGTAATTTGTGTTTTACTCTAATAGCATGTAATCACTTTTCTCTCTCTCTTTAATAAATGTGTTTGTGTCTGGCAAAACACCCTATTTTGTAGCTGCTCTGCTATTGAATGGGAATTGCTGTCTTGTGTAGTAGAATTTGGGGAAATCCTTGGGTGTAAGGCTGTTGATAAAATCCAGTGAATGTAGGCTGGATTTTTCTTTTTCTTTTTTTTTTTGTCATCATTGATAAAAGATTTATGAAATTCTATTGATAATAGTTAAGTTTTTGTGTTTAATATGAATGTATTTGTTGCTTTATAATAGAAATACAAACAGCTTTTCTGGGTTTTGGTATGTCAGAGCAGTGTCTTGCTCAGATGTGGGGAAAATCTAAAACGACCTTGTTTTCATGTAGTTTTCTTTTAATAGACCAGAGCAGTGAATGCTATCAGCACACAGGGGAGTTTATCTTGTGACCTGAGTCCAGCCTTTGGTTTTTCATTGTATGCACTCAAACAGTTCTTTAATGCTAGACACTGTTCATGTTGGTTTTAACTTCATGATGTCCTTTTAACAGTGGCTTTTAAAGTGGTTAATGGGATTTAGTGGCACAGAGTAAGGGCTATTTCAGGTGTCTGTCTCCTTGCTTGATGGTGCTGTTGCAGTAGTCATGGGTTCATCTGTGTTAGTTCTCTAATGAGCTCTACCTTGCTCATTAACCTTTTATTAAGTTGCTTATGGTGACAGCCTTGCTGTGCCCCCTCTCACCTCAGGCTTATCAGTACTCTGATTGTGCTGTGTCCAGCCTGTTCTTAATAGCTGGGTGTATTTTTGCTGTTTTGCACAGCTCTTGATCTTGCTTTTAGGTTTTGAAGAGTTTCAGGTTCCTTCTAGGCAATAAAAATACACTTTGCCATAATGAAGATGCAAAGTATGTATGTAAAGTCCTTCTTCTGCCAGAATTTAACTTCCTGGTGTTTCTGAAGCAATGATGTAAAAAAACCTGGCAGGTGCCTTTTTTTTTTTTCTTAAATTAAACATCTCACAAGTTCACCCATTCAGATTCTAAGCAGACCAGGTGTTGGTCAAGCAGTGGGTCAGTTCTGTATATTTTAGGAACACTTTGTTTCTTGGTTTGTTACATTAAAAAACCCAAGTATTTTGTATTGGTACTTGTCTGCTTTGAGAAAATCTGTTTGGTTTGTTTTAATGCATGCTACCACAGAGGGCAATAACTTTCTTTGCTTTGTATGTATTCTCATAAAGCACTGCTTCTACCATTTCTGTATTATTGGGTGTTTAGATGACCTCCTCTGGCCACTTTCAACATGAATTATCCTTAGAACTGATAATTTGCAATATATTTAGTAAAGTTATGTAGTTTTATGCTTTATTTGGAAGCTGGGGCTATATTGAATTTCTCTGGGAAGAACAATTAGACAAGCCTATTTTTATTTACCATTATAGAATGCAATTTGAGAGTTACATAGTAGTTTCTTACTTTTGGCAAAACTTAAGCCTAGAAGTAATGTAAATAGCTATTGATTTGCAATGTGTTTTACAATAGAAATTACTTCATAATGAGGAAGTTGAGGTATTGGAAAAAGTATAAAATTTAAAAAAAAGTATGTATTATTCATATGATGAGGCAGGAGTACCAGAAATAATCAGGTTTTGGGACTGTGATCATGTCTCTGCTTCAGAGACCTTTCTCTGTAGCTGCTGCACAGGGAGGGTTTTTCTTTTTGAGTGGATTTCTACTGTAGTTGATAGGAATCTCTCACTAGTTAAATCTGTAAGACACTCCTGTTTGAAGTTCTCATTCCTACTGCTGCTGATAGGAAAGAAGGGTGGTTTGTTTGTTGGCTCTGTTTGTTGGGGTTTTTAATGCCATGCCTATTTTAGGTACAAAAATCATCTACTGTACAAGAGCATTAAAAACCTCCAGGATCTGAGTCCTTTTTTTGCTCTGCAAAAATTGATGGTAAAGCAGCACTGTGATTTTCAGACTGTCCCAGAGATACTGCCCTGAATGATGCCAGCACAGACTATTCTGTGCTCATGGCAAAGTGGTCATAATTTCACTCAGTCGATCTGTCTGTAGTCACTAGTTCCATGCTTAGAAGATTATCTTAATAGTGCACAAGCAGCTTTGCTTTGTCTTACAGGAATTGGATAAATGGGTCTGTAGGCACCCTGACACACAATGAACACAAGCAAACCTCAGAACAGCAAATATTTTCTCTTTTTTTTTTTTTTTTTTCACGTGCTACATGTAGAAGGGAGATTTTGTTAATGCAGAGCTTTTTACTGGTTTTTCTGGGAGGGCATTATCTCAGGCATACATAATTTCTGGAGGGTCACTAAGTACAAGTTTCTTAAGATTGTATGAAATGATGTGGTACAATGGCTGTATGTAAATCTCATGTAGCTAGCAAGTTCAAATCCATTGGTTCTAAGGGTTTTGAGACATTTTTTAGTCATCTTCCCCAGCTCCAGCACTTCATGGGTTTTCATACTGGAAAGATTGAATTCTGAAAGAATGCCAGTTTGAAACTTGTTCATAGTAAAGTCAGAAGGAATGAGTGACCAGCTACATACCAGACATTTCCCAGCATACAGATGGCATTTTTTTCAGCTTAAGAGTGAGCCTTTTTCTGTGGTTAGTCAACAAATCTTATATTTTCTATTCTTACCTACAAGGGTGAGGAACTAACACATCACTGACTTGAGATGGATTAGTGAAAAAGTTGGGAGACCAGAGGTATGGGGCAAAGAGAAAATCTCAGTTGGAGGGAGTGATGGATGAAGGTACAGGATAAAGGAATACATTTTGGTCATTAGCATCTGCCTTTGCTGCAGATAGAAATCCAATAGGCATAATTGGTCTGACATGAAAATAGGACCTCCTCCAAGTTTTCTTCCTTGCACCAGTATATAAAACACTGTACAGTAATACTGTAAAGAAAATTGCCTTGTTTAATCCTTTGCTGGTGTGTGTTAGAAGTTACTTGATCTTAGTCCTGCAGTGAACTTTCATGTGTTTCATGTGGATAGTGAATAAAGACTCTGAAAAATCTGCTGAGATTTATTTAGTATTTGATGGTGTTTTGTATGCACCAGCATTGAGAACACATTTCTGTTCATCTGGACTCTGCCCTTGAACTGATCATGCTGTTCAGTGAGCACAAATGTGGATCTTTTTATTCAGTTGTCCTAATTTGTGCTGCTTTCAATGCATTTAAATAAATATGAAATAAACAGTAGTAGTGTTAATTTATTTAAGGGTAATTTATTTCAAAATATAGATCATATAGGAGTTAATCACTTTACTGAACTGTAGGCATGTAAGAAATGTGTGGAGAGGTTCTGGGCCTGTCTGCTGGAGCAGACAGGTGTGTTCAGGCTCTGGAATTGGGCTGTTCTGAACCACCTTCTACAGGCTGCATTATGATTTTTATCTATCTGTGATGGATAGTATGATTAGTGTTCCCCACTTGTCACATGGGACTGAACACTGGGGTTTCCTGAAGGAGGTTAATTCCTGAAGGAAAAGGACACAGAATTTACCTGTGAAGACCTGTAGCTAGCACAGCTCTCAGTAGCTCACTGGATGTAAAAATGCAGGA
>VYZP01009667.1:0-94402 GCA_013400635.1 Hypocryptadius cinnamomeus
GCTTCCTTTACACCCTCCAGTCCCCATGGAAACCCTTTCCTGGCTCCTCTGCACCCTCCAGTCTCTATGAATACCTTTCCTGGCTCCTTTTCACCCTCCAGTCCCCATGGAACACTTTTCCTGGCTCCTTGAGGGATATGGAGTCTGCATGCACGACAGCAATTAAGCCCGCAATAAACACAGATTTAAAAAGTAAGTTGCAATTTTATCAGTCAGCTAATAATTCTCCCTCTCCTCATTATCCATCCTCCCAAGGACTCACCTAACTGGCTTCAGAGGAAGTTAGAAGTACTCCAGGTATGTCAGTGAGCACTTCCCAGCCCATGTGGGTCTCATTCCCTTCCCTGACAAGGTGGAAAGAACCAGGGAGCAGAGGTGGGCCAGGTGAGAGACATCAGAACACAGAAATAAGCACAAGCACCAGCTGCCCTCAGCTCACAAGCACAAGGTGTACCAGGCAATAAACCTGAATTCCTTTTACCACCTGCAGCAGGCACTTCCAGTCTCCACTAGCCACAAGCAGCAAGAAGCTGATCCTACTGCTATCCCCTGGGAATCTGCTGCCATCAATCCCAGTGTGCCACCCTGAAGCTGTGGGAGGAGAAAAATAAACTATCAAACCTCTTGCCTATTTGGTACAAGACCAAAATTTCCTCCCTGAGCCTTAAAAAGGATTAAGAGGTAACAGGACAGCAAACTCTCCTCCCTGCTGTACTTTAGGAAAGGGAAAGGCATAAGAGCCACCACAAGCAAGGTGGGTGTGAACAATCCAAGCAAGAAAAGGAGAGGAGATTAGGGGATTTGGGGCTGTTGAGCACTGCTGCTGCAAACAGCCCCTTCTGCACCTCTCCAGTCATGCCAGCCCACCTGGGAGGACTGCACAGAGAGCTGGGTGATAAAAACACATCTAGACTCAGGTTTTTTAAATTTTTGAGACCAGAGCAGTTCCTCTGTTCACTTTACCCCATGCAGCTGTGTTACAGCACTGCAGGTGCCACACAGGGCAAGGAGCAAGCACAAGGGCCTGCTCCAGCCACACTGCAGATGACTCAGATTTAATTCCCCCTGTTTATCTGGGAGAAGGTCTAAGGAGAAGGAGAAATGCTGTGGCCATTTCCACACTGCTACTTTTGCAGTCCCTCTAACCCAGCTCACACAGAGCTCTCACACATCCTGTTCACCACCCACCCTCCTGTGCTGTTCAGTGAGTTATTCCAATCCAAAATCTTGCAGTAAAATGGTCAAGTGTAAGAAATACACATGTGGAAAAGACCAACATGAAAAATGCTTAGAACAGGAGTTACAAATCCTGTGAAAAGAAGAAGAAAAAGGAGAGGGTCTGTGATACACAGGTCCCTTTACCCAAGTGCCTTCAGCACCCAGCTCTCCTCTGCAGGAACATAAGAGCAGAAAACCATTCCCCATATTTCATCACAGTACAAGACATAGCTCAAAGCAATGCTTCAGATTTCCCCAGTTCTGCAGGACAATCCTGCCCTGGAGCAAGCTCCATCATCCATCCTGAGCCACACCTGCCTGTCCCCCCCTCCCAAAGCCAGGCAGCACCCTGGGGAAGCCAAGGCTGCCTGCCCTGGTGCCCTGCACCCACAGTGTGCTCTACTGCATGGAGACAGATCCCAGATCCCAACAGATCCCAGCTCCTGACCCCCCTACACCAGCCTAATTCTCTAAATTATTTGGTCTTTTTGCAAGGTCATATTTTGAAATTTGTTGAAACTTGTTTCTGGTTCAATCTCTCTCTCAACAATGTCATCTCTATCCCATGGACTCCTTAAATCAGCACACTTTATCTCAGTGTTTGCATACGGATGTACAAGACTGTGTGAGCTTTCTGTCAGGTTTTGAGAATTCTTTGCAAATCCATTTCTCACAGGTTCTCAACAGATCCCAGATCCCAAGAGATCCCAGCTCCTGACCCCCCCACACCAGCCACAACAGGCAAAGGAACATGCACCCTGCACAGCTCCACGCAGTTCAGATAGCCAGCAACCATGTAATCACTCTAATTGTATAACAGAGTGCAAGTATGTTTTCCTTTTTATTTTTTTGTTTAGGTTTTAAACAAAACAGTTCAGCTCCCTACTGTGCACCTGCCACTTCACAGACAACAACTTCCACACCCAAGGGGGCAGGAATCAAATTACCCACATTTCCAAGTAATTAAATTCTGTTTCACTTTCCTCATAGGTAAGCTTAAAAAGAGAGGCTGCATGTAGAGACTGGGAGAGAAACAAAGCTCAGTCAAGTAGTGCTTTTATAACGATATGCTTGAACAGCAACTTCAGTGTGTGCATCTCAAAAAAGAGCAACACGGTCCTGCAAAAGTGAAGTTTCATCTACATTGCCAAGAATTTTCTTTTTGTGGTCCTGTAGTTTGAATAGATGAGGCAAGGTTTTAGAAACCAGTTTAACTAGACTTTAACAGACCATTAAGCAGATGAGCAAGTGTATATTGTTGAAATATGGATTGGGAAAAAAAACTGACATGGAAAAATACAAGCAAATGCTATTAGAAACGCTCTCAGGGATGTATTTCCAATAAGTGTTCTCTTTTTTCTTTCTTTTTGTTTTTTCTTAAAAGAGTGGCAAGGTCAGGAAGAAGAAGGGCTGATCTATGATCTACAGCAATCTAAATTTACAACTTCAATATTCTGCCAATTTCATCACTGAAGAGAACATTCATAAAAAACCAGGGAAGAATCAGCTGACAGTAAATATGGAGAGAAGGATTTATTTTAAAGCACTGTCTGAAATTTTACTAAAAAACCAATCTGACTTCATGCAGTTTAAAGTGATTTTTCACTGGTCCAAAGTGAAATATTTATGTTCCTCGACTGCAGAAAAAAACAATGTCTTTCAATTACAAAATGATACAAGAAAAGGAAAAAAGAATTCCCTGCAAATCACCCTCTGTTTTAATCTGTAACTGCTGTTAAGGACACGGAGGGCAGGACCCAGTTTAGGTATTTTGGTACCTAAGTGGGTCCCATGTGCTTCCAGCAGCTGAACACAGTGCAGGACAGACCTTGTGCAATTCCCAGCACTAAGCAGAGCCAGCAGCTCAGGACTGCAATCATTCATCACAGTTTTGGAAGGTGTTTACTATTTTTCTCTAACAGTGTGTATTCTTATCCAGGCAGATGTTTTTGCTGTGTAATTCAGCTCACAATGGATATTATGCATTTTGTTTCAAGATGCTGAGTGCTGCATTTTTGCAGGGTAGCAACAATTTGCTTGTGGCTAGAAGTATGACTCTTCTTTAAGTAAAACAGTGACACACCTAAGGCTAGATTTAAAAAAAAAGCCATATGTAATTATCAGCTTGCTGACACAATAGGTGAAACTGTGTGTCATACTTTATTTGAATTTTTTTTTTCACCATTTCTCTTTGGAGTGGCAATTCTACCTTTGAGAGTTGATTTAGAAAAGGAATGGCCACTATAACTGAAAAGATTTTTAAGTGAAGCCTTGTATAGCGTTAATACTTGGTAAAATACTTTGCAGCTTTGTTGGAAAACTAAGATATTACAAACCACAACACCTTGCAGCTGTTCCTTGGCAATTTTCAGCTTCCACCCCATGTTTCTCTCCATCTCACCAATTTATTCCCAACAACTGAAGCTGTCATAGGTGGCACAGCCACAGCTCTCATTGGTTTTACTACCACAGGCAGAGAGATCTCAAATACTGTCATTTGACACTTTCCTGAAAAGAAAATAACTTGTTTCCAGAAGAGGCTGGAAGCTGAAGGGCACCAGCTTCTTCAGAAACACAACCTCCTGGTATAAACATCTGTTCCAGAGGTCCCACCAACAAAGCTTTGTGACCATAAAACTAAATACCACAAACCCTGAAAAATCACAAGTGTAAACCTGCATCAAGCCTATGGAGACCAACACTGCAGCACGGCAGGGGGAAAGGAGTAACTGAAATATGAAATATATTGTTCAAAGTATCATGAGCAGAAGAAAAGTTCTGATAAACAGAACAGATCAGAATTCTGATAAAGAGAAGGTTTGAACACTAACAATTGGGCTTTCTTAAGTTTCTAAAAGCAAAAAGCTTGCTTGACCTTAAAGGAAGCCTTTAAAGGTTTTCAACTCAGAGGATGGAAGCAGAGCTTTTATTTTCACCAAGCTGCTGACCAATCTAGAAAAATTTCCAGATTTGAAATTTTTCAAATCTTGGCCATATCAAGTCTAAAGATTTGCAGGCAGTGAGAACATAAATGTAACTCTGCAGAGCTGTTAGCACCCTGCACAGCCATTTGTTACCACTCTGGTCACAGGTGACAGTGTGCCTTCACTGCTACCATTGCTGCTGGTTAGATTAAAAACAGGAACACAAGATTGTATTTACAATATCAATCAAAATACAATATTTACAATAATACAATATCATAGGATTATTTCACTGTGCAAATACATCTTCAGGTACCCTCAGTTAAGAATTTCATACTACAGATAATTTAGCATGAACTCAGCTAGAAGTGAATTAAATATGACCCTCCAAAATAAAATATCTCATTAATAACTTACTGTGGCAAATGTCACTGTTGCTAGCATACCAAAGTGAAGCAGGGCTATCCTGGAGTTCTACCTTCTCTTTCCAAAAATTATCCCAAAACGGGATGGCATCACATCCTAGCACAGCCTAGAGTCACCAGGCTCCTCTCCTTTACAATCTATGCCAGTGTAGATGAAACATCATCAAAACACCATGAAACACTTCATGAGAGAAACAAGCCTAAAATGTCAGCATTTCTTTTCTGCTCTCTATGGAAAAAATGGAAGAAAATGGTGCTTGGCCTTAAGAAGATGGACAGCAGGTTCTTAGACAGAAAGGTTTTATCAAGGTTTCAAAAAACACCAGAAGCAAGCACCACAGGACAGAGACCTGCTGGGTGAGCCTGCATTGAAGGACCAGCACTGAAAAGTGAAACTACAGGGGTGAAAAACAGCAGAGACCAGCCAGGACACTGCATCCAGGAATAAAAATGGATTCATTTACAGATTGTCTCAAAGAACTTTAAAAATTGTTTTTAAAGAAGAAAGAAATAGTCATATATTCTTTGGGAACCTGCTGAGCTCAGTAGGTAGCCCTGTGTTGGCTTTTTGGAGGAGATTGAAATAGTTCTGCCAGCAATATAGAAGAAAGGAAGTCCCTAAAAATTAAAGCAGATATCCAGGACCACAGACAGTCCAAACTTCTATTTTTTTGAAGAAGAAAATATTAAATGACCACTGATCAAAACCCTTCTGATGGAGACAAAGCTGCTGTCAATGGCTGTACTAAAAGTGTGCCAAGAAACTGTGAGAAGCCACCTGTGTGTTTGCAGTGCAAGTCACCCGTTAAGAAACCTCAAAATGTCAGCCAGAGTGTGGCCAACAAAAAGACCAAACAATAAAGAGAGAATCCCACAGATAAGGAGGGAGAACATGAGACAGAAGAAAAAAGGTAAAACCAGTTTGTATCTGCAAAAATAGCAACAGTATTAAGGGAAAAGTTGCAGCAACTTCTAGTCCACCATTGCAGTAGCACAGATTTGGAAATCTCTTAAAAGATTTTACTTTTGAAATTCTTTTGAAACAGAAACCATGGATTGAAAAAGAATTACACCAGGCACTTCCATTCACTGCTAAGTGAAATCCTGGACTCTGCTCTGCTCTATAAAACCACAAGGCATCAAAAGAGGAAAAATTCTCTCATGTATTTGTTAACTTTAACTCAAACATCTTCTTAGTAATAATAATACCCCTACTATTCAAAAGTGCTGTGTTAAGAATTCAGTATTGCCACATAAGGTTCTTACCCCTTTCAGAAACTGGAAGTGGTTTTATTTTCTATTCAAAATAATCTTTGAATTGGAACACTTCAAAAGGAAAATTATAATTTGTATAGAAGTAGAGCTGAGGTGTACTTTATTCTTAGACTTAACCTGCTCAATTTGCAAGCTGTAAGCTGGTCAATAAAAAAATGCTTTATTCTTTGCACAACACCCATGTGATGAAGTCCCATGAATCTTGGATTGTTAGGAACAAGACACACCTGAAAAAGTAAGAAACAACCTCTTCCTTAAGTTTTCTCCTAATATTTCCAGCCCTTTATGACTCCATAAAGCAACTCCTCCATTTTAGAATGGTTTGTTATTTCTGCCTCTAGTGAGCTAAGGTTCCAAATCTTCTCTCTCTTAAACTTCTCAAACTCCCTGAGCTGATGTCCCTGAGCTGTCACACAAAAGGTGGATCAAGCAGACAAAAGATGGCACCCTGCCAAAGCCTCCACTGATTTCTCTTATCTATCTTATAGTGAGTTTCTTTGGATTTTCCTTTGAAAATCAGGTGAACAGAGGGAATTGAAGTCACCACATGATAAGGAAATAGATATATTTACATCACCAACATCCCACCCATATACAATTCTTTACTTTTAAGCCATTCAACATATGTGGTAGCAGACACCTTAAGTTTCAATAGACTTAAAAAATGGCCTGTATCAGTTTCCTAGGTCAGCTCAAGAGAGAGGGGAAAATGTGGGAAATGGATTTGTAGAGGATTCTCAAAACCTGGCAAAAGGCTCACATAGTGTGCATTTCTATGCAAACCTTGAGATAAGAAATGCTGACTCAGAAATGCCATGGACTAGGACAGACATTGTTTAGAGAAAAATGGAGCTAGAAACAAGTTTCAAAGGACGGCCTTGCAAAAAAGACTAGATATATCTATATGTTATATATCATATAGATATATATAGATATATATGGAGAAATAGAACTATAAAAGATGCATTGTAGTAGGAATTTAGATGATTGGCTTTAAGGCATTTGCAGCATGGTGTGGCAAAAGCTGATAGGCCTAGAAGTGCTTATAATGTATTGTAATTAAGAAATATGATATATAGATATATAGATATATATAGATATATATGGAGAAATAGAACTATGAAAGATGCACTGTATTAGGACCCACAAAGAGTAATTTCAGATAAATGGCTTTAAGGTATTTATAGTATGGTGTGGTAAAAGTTGATAGATTAAGAAACACTTATAGTGCATTGTAATTAGGAAATAGGATATAGACATATACATTGATATATATGGAGAAAGAGAACTATGAAAGATGCATTGTATGAGGACACGCAAAGAGTAATTTTAGATGACTGGCTTTAAGGTATTTATAGAATGGTGTGGTAAAAGCTGATAGGCCAAGAAATGCTTTTAATGTATTGTAATTAAGAAATATGATATAGACATATATGGAGAACTAGAACTATGTAAGATGCATTACATTAGGACCCATGAAGAGTAATTTTAGATGACTGGCTTTAAGGTATTTATAGAATGGTGTGGTAAAAGCTGATAGGCCAAGAAGTGCTTGTAATGTATTGTAATTAAGAAATATGATCTAGATATATAAGGAGAACTAAAACTATGAAAGATGCATTGTATTAGGACCCATGAAGAGTAATTTTAGATGACTGACTTTAAAGTAGTTATGGTATGGTGTGGTAAAAGTTGATAGGCCAAGAAACACTTATAGTGTATAGTAATTAGGAAATAGTTGGCTTCTGATTGTGATGGTGTGAATTAGAACATCTGTATTGTCTCACCCTTCACATGAGACTGAAAATGGAATAAAGGTTTTCAAAAGGCCTCTCAGTTACCCCATCTCTGAATGAGAAAAAAGCTTAGTCCAACACGCTAGGGGCAGAGCTCACCTGGAGATGTGGCTGATGAAGGGGATGAGCTCGGCGGGCTCGTAGGCGCGCGCGAAGGCCCAGCACACGTAGCAGGCCGCGTCCCTGACGTTGGAGCCCACGCTGCACGCCCCCCTCTTCTCGTCGTATGTCAGCGCCTTCAGCATCACAGGGACCACTGTTACAGCACAAAACATCCACACAAAGCAAGTTAGCACCTCCGAGAACATCTTGTTCCACCCATGCCGTGGGCAGGGACACCTTCCTCTATCCCAGGTGGCTCAGCCTGGCCTCGGACACTTCCAGGGATCCAGGGGAGTCCTCACCCTCAGAGGGAAGATATCTGACCCAAACCTACTCTCTTTTAATTTAAATCCATCCCACCTTGTCCAGTCACTACATGCAGGAGTCAATAANACAGCAGAGATGGATGGATTGTTGGACATTTCCCAGTTCCTAAAGAAGCTGCAATGAAAGTATTTAAAAATGCTGCCTAGCTTGTTTTGAAAATTGCTGCATCAACTGATGAGAAAAATGGAATTTGCTGGTTCTACAGGAACACTCAAGCAGGCGCCAAAGGCAATTTTGCAAAGCTGCAGCACGTTTCCCTCAGTGCAAGTGACCACTCCAGCTCCTTCCAACAGCAGTGAGCACATTCCCACCTCTGTGCAGGGAAGGAAAAGGGGGAAGGAGGCCCCTCCAGCAGCTCCTCACATTTGGATTGTCTATGTGAAAGAAAAAAATGTATTTTTGCAGTATAATGTCCCAAATGGGCACAGCATCAAATGGTTAGTCAGGGACAGGGACAGATGCTCCAGGGTGTGTTGGCCAGGGCAGCTCGAGCTGTCACACCTCTCTGGTGGCCTTTTCCTCCATCTGGGACTCACAGCACTGCCCTGTGAGACTCCAAAGTCTGGAGACACAGAAAAGGAAGCAAACAACAGCGGGCACTGGGGAGGTGGCACTAACAGGGGAAACAAGGTGAAGTGTGCAGCACTGGTAATTAGAAACACAAATATCACAAAGGATGATCTAGAGGGCATCTGGTAAAGTTTTGTGCCATCACTGGTTGAATATTTACTGGAAATGCTGAACAAAAACTGCGCCTGACACAAGAGTGTGTGTGTGTGTGTGTGTGTGTGTGTGTGTGTGTGTGTGTGTTCAAAAAACGGGTCCAGCAATACATTTCTTGCTGGTTTTTAAGAGTTCTAAAAACCCAAAAAGAAACACAACCCAAAATTCCAGATTTCACTTCATTTCTTGCTCTGGAGTTCCTCAAACACCATGTCAAATCTTAACCTAAAAACGTTTTACCCAAAAATGACAGTTTTAAAAATCAAAAATCTTCAGAAAAAGTATCTTCCAGAAGAAAATTAGTTTGGTAGGGTGAAGACAAAATTATTTTATTTTCGAAACTCTGAACATGACTTTTTATTGAAAACTAGGAGGCTGGAAGATGCATCAAGGAGAAGATCTGAACTATTCCTTAACTTTACAGGTTTAACTTTAAAAGTTTAGCTTTAATTTTACAAGTTCCCATTTCTTTCACAGATGTACAGGTTTTTTTTAAAAAGTGTGCCACCAAAACCAGAGGACAAACAGAGCCTGCTCTCAAGCTGATTATTAAAACAAAATCCACCTGTGCAGGTCTGTGAATGCTCAAGAACACACAGTCACCTTTACCTGTAGCCTGAAGGTATCAATAAGCACCTGCTTCACCCCACCCTGCCATGCCCAAGAGCGTCACTGCAGTTGCAGCACAGCCCTGTGCTCAAGCCTTGGAAAAGAAAGAAACAACTTCTGGCATTACAAACAGGGTTGGGTTGTTTTTTTTCCTCATACTGGAGACAGGTTGCAGAGATATCCTGCTTTTTCAACATGGATTTTACACAGTGAGGTGCTCCTGCTTTTTCAACATGGATTTTACACAGTGAGGTGCTCAGCGTGGGTGAGAGACAATAAAAGTCTGGTGAAGGAGCTTGTGGAAGACATTGGATACTGAAAGGTTTAATGTATTTAAATGAAAAATTCTTTATATTACTTCTTCAAAAACATACTTTACAGCAACCTCAACTATAACCCGTGACGTCCAGAGCTCTTTGTCACTTTAACTCCACACAGTAAATTGATTTTTTTATTTACTGCAATGTTGATCATATAAAATATACAAATACAGCAGTCAAACAAACAACAAAAACCTGTTCCTCAGCCCTAGGCCTTGTCTCCACAAGAAAATTGCAAAATGTCAAGTCAACCTTATTTAATTTAAAACAGATTTTCATTGGATCTGGGGTTAAATAAGAATTGTCTACATTTAGTTTCAAACTACAATACGCAACTTAGATTAAGTCAATGTTATCTTAGACAAGCATTATGTTTTTATAGGGACTGTTAAAGCACAGAAGCTGTTTCAATCCATAAAAAATACATTGCAAATCCTTCTCTTTTAGAATTATTTAAGAAAAAGTACTACAAAGTGGACATTTGCTATTCCTGGAGGGTGCATTGTGCACAATGTCACAGCAGGAGCAGCTACAGACACTACAATTCATGAATGATGAAGCTTAAACTTAGTTACATATTCAACACAAAGAATAGCAATTGTTCTTCAATTTTTTCTTCAATGAAAACCAACTCGGTGCAGAAGTGAAGGTTCAGCATCTTTGTGAGCCTCAGGCTTAAAAGTTGAGGTGTTAGGGCATGGATTGGACTCAATGATCTTTAGGGTCTCTTCCAACCTAGTCATTCTGTGAATTCTGTGAAAACAACTGGTGCAGATATCTGCAGTGTTGTTGTTTCCTAAAAACACAATTGTGGCTCCCCCATGTACAGAAGATCAGGTTTGAGAACACTCACTCCTACATGGCATCTCTGAAAAGAGGCAGCTCCTAACTGGAACTTCGTTAGGGCTCTTGTACCAATATTTACTGGATGAATTTACTGGATGCAAACACCAGAAAGTTCAGGTTAGGCCCATTCCCAGAAATAAATACTTGTTTAAAAATTCTGTGAATCATCTCTGATTTGTTCTCATTTTCTATATAAGTTGTTGACTCCAGAATCTACTCTTGAAGGGCTCTTTCATGGAGAGGATAAAGCCTCCAGTGGGGATCAGAAAATGAGTGTGCTGTTTTGGCTGTGCAGAGTTCTCTGTGTTCCTGTGAGATGATGCTCTGACATCCCATCCCCAAGGGCAAGTGCCTAAAAACCACCCACAGGTGACCTCTCCTATGCCATTCCTGCCCCCAGGGCTGACCTCATTAGGAGTTTGCCAGGGAAGGAGGAAGAGAGCAGAGCTCCCACAGGCTCAGGAGGGATGTGAGGAGGGAGCAGCTCAAGCCTGTGAAGCTCCTGGGTGCCCCCAGAGCTGAACCCACCCAGGGCTGGGCAGAGGCACCTGCACAAACCCAAACTCTGCCCCGTGACTGAAGGGCTGCTCTGTCTGCTGCAACCTCCCTGCAGCCTCTCACTACGTAATGAATTAAGAGAGTCTTTAATTACAGGGTCACGTGGTGGTTTTTCCATGGAGCTATCTGAGGCAGCCCACAGGACAGACCTGCTCCAGGGATGAATCACAGCAGGGCAGCACAGGAGCTTGTTGTCTGCCTGGCTGCTCAGGGTACAAAGCATGGAATGCAAAGGCTGCCTGTCAGACTGAGAGAAGGGGGTGGTGGTTAAGCTGGATGTGCCCCACAGACTGTTTGATACCAGTCATGGCTCTTAAATGCAGTGTTCAGGAGCTGAACACCGGCTCTGGTTGCCAGGCCCTCTGCCAGGGGCGAAAGGCAGCCTTGCTGCCCTGGTGCTGACAGGAGAGAGGGCTCTGGAGTGGGGCCAGGGGCCAAGCAGGAAGCAGACAGATCTGGATTCCAGCCACTCCATCCCAACATCCTTATGTAACACAGCCCTAAAAGCTCAAAGCCCCCTGCCTGGCTGGCACCCAGAGCAGCAGCTGACCCAGGACAGCTCTGAAACACAGAGCACTCCGTGTTTTGGGGACTCTCCTACCCACTGACACCCAAGGCCTGACCACAGACCTTCTTCACACAGGTGTACAGCTGACAGAGCTCTGCCTTGACTGAACCAACAGCAAACTGCAGTTAAAGACATGAAGGGACAGGTTTGTGGAGAAGTCCTACTGAACAAATGAATTACTTACTCTGAAGGAGTATAAAAATTCTGTAAACTCATAACACTGTGTGTCAGAAAAGAAATATCACCCAAGAAAGCCCAGCCTTAAGGCTAAAGTTGTGCAATACCAAGATAAACCCCATGGTGAAAAAGCCAGAAGCAATTCATTGTCATTTATTCCCTGCTCAATGTTTACCCCATCTCCCAGGGGTGCTGGGGGAGGGACCTTTCCTGCTGCAGCTCCAGACACAGCATTTCTTCCTGCTCATACCTGCTGGCTACTGAAAAAAAATAAATCTGCACTATTTATAATGCTTCCTTGCTAATTTGAAAACTATTATGGTGACATAGGCATTATAACTTTTTAAAAGGCTCTTTTCAAGACCATGCATCACTTTTAAAGTTCACCTGGGTGTTATAGAGAAGGAATTCCTCCATAACCAGCCTTTCAGGTTTGGGTGTTCTCGATTTTCTAAAGAGTCCACCTAAGACAGGCAGATCTTTTTTTTTTTTTTTTCCCCATGTCTTCCTGTATCTCTGATGAAAAGCACCTGGAATTTTGCCAAAAGCCTCACAATTAACCACCACTACAGAACAGACCAACACAGTGCAGAAGCCTGACTCGATGCATCATCCCTCTCCTCCAACCCCTGGCTGCTGCAAGTCCATAACAAACAACTTATTACTCTGGAATATGAAACACAGAAGGTAATCTTTAAAAACTGAGAATGTAAACAAGTTTAAGAAGCTACATCATGCATTTTCATAAGACTATTCAAATCCTGGTCTCAGTTAAACCTCCTCCTAAAATGCAATAGAAAGCAGTACTGGGTTCACTTTTGGTTTTTGTTTTTTTTTTCATGAATGGCCCGGTGAGACTGGATAAGCAAAAATGCCCCTTTTGTCCACTGTGTGTACAGTTTTTCTGCACAAAGAAGACTCTGGGGTTTTTTTAAAGTATATCTAGTTATATATAATTATCAGTAAGCACCATTCCCTCCACTCTCAGATAAAAAGACAAAATACACAGGAATCCAATCTTTTCTCCCTAACAGCACATGATCAAACCTTCTCTGCACCAGGAACAGAAAACTGGGTACTGCCCCAGAGCACATATCCATTCTAACCAAATTAACAAGAAAAAAATTAACAATAGAAAATCAACAAGGTGGAAAAGGTATGTAGAAAATCAACAAGACACCAAAAGCTGAGGGAATTTTAAAATCACAGATACAGCAGTCACATGTACACAGATATCCCTTCAAAGCTGTAGCCTCTGCTATTGAGACTGGCTGAGTCCATCTGAAATCCTCTGACAGCACCAGAGACTTCACTTCATACAAACTTTTCACCAAAAATACACTTGACAATGGGATATCTTTAAAACAGAGAGCAAACATCAACTGAGAGAACCAGTGCTTCCTATTTAAACCAAGGGCTTACCATTCAGCAGAAATAGTTCACAAATATGTCCCTAAGCCAGGCTCTTTTTGGATACTGGTAGAGTTGGGTGTGATCTCTCTGAAAATGTAAAAGGCATCATGATTTTGTCATGGAATCCCATGATATTGTAACCTGCCAAGTTCCCTCTCAAATGTGCCCCAGGTCCCTCACTGACAGACCTTCAACACTCCCTAGTCTTACAGTTTCTTGATGCTCCTTTTATTCTGAAGGTAACTTCTGAACTGAAGAAGTTATGGCTGGTTCTGCACATTTTTTCACTCTTTATTACTACTTTTCATTTGTTCTGGCATTAAAAAAAATCAAATTCCAGATTCAGAGCAGTTGTACCGACCCACCAGACTCCTGAATCTTCCATTATCCCATCAGCATTATTTCCTTCTATTGAAATGCTGATTTTATTGTTGGCACAGTTTAAAAAGGAGCAAGGGACTGTTGGACTATCCCAGTCTATTCCTCGTGAATGGGTAAGGGTATTTAAGAAACCAGGAAGATTAAAAGTAACGTCTTCCTTGCTGGAATCCTCCCAAAATAAGCACAAATTCACTGAAAGTGTAACCACAGGGCTCTTCCAACCTGCTTTCCCTGGCTTCCTTTCCTTACTCCTCAATGATGTAAATGTTTTCAACCTTCACTTTACACTTATGTGATTTTATAGCAGAAACAGGAGCACAGTGAGCATTATTTCCTGGTGAAACACTAATATGGATTCTATTTGAGACTGGGACTACTCAGAGCTCAGCAAGTCCTTGAGAGTGACACCAGAACATTCTTCAGCTCACCACCAAGACGTTAAGAACACCCAGGAAGGTTCATGTTCCTCTACATGACACACCTTATTAGCTAGAAAGTTTATACTGTGCTGTCATCAAGACAAATTTTAATAACGTCCTTTCACAAGCAAACCAGAAATTCAAGTAAACTAGGATTCTCTTGTTTGTTTAGTATTTATCCCCACCCAATTAAATAAAGAAAAACCCCTATAAATAATAGTCTGAAGCCTACAAAACCACAAATACAGCACAAAACAAAAGCTGTGAAATCATCCTGAAACCACACTGAAATGTAGGGTTTTGGTTCTAGCATACACTGTAGAGTAAGGAACATTTAGTTTTGGGGTGCTGCAATTCCAAATGTAGAATGGCACACAAATCCATCATCAGATCATGAGATTTTAGTTAACTTCAGGCTATTTTGCTAAAAACGTTTCTCCCACATGCAAATTAAGCTGCATGATCCCTTCTAATAACAACTGAAATTTTACAGCTGAATAGTGACATGTAACTTTGAATGCAAAACCCTAACAGCCAAGCTGCAGCTCATGAACTGCAGCATCAGTATTTTTCAATGAAATAAAATAAAACATCAGGCTGTATTTGCTGGTTTATGTTCCCCACTTTAAAAATGTATTGAAATACTAAACAACATATATTAATCATATAAACATTTATAAAATTTGGCATGTTTCAGAAAATAACTGAAAGCTAGCAATATGTTCAGTCTGAGAGTATTTGTTCTATGTCTCCCTGCTCTCTGGTGAGAGCAGCATCACAGCAGCCCCATGCCAAGTATAGATCAAAGAAAAATGAGTTTATATACCCTGGAACTGCACATGGCACAACTCAGGTCCTGCTGATGGGTTCTATCAGAAAAACTATCATGGAGGCAAGAAAAGTGGCTCAGAATCTCTAGTGTAAGCTTTGAAACTAAAGAAGAAAAGGAAAAAATATTTGTCATGAAAACCACTTTTAAAAGAATACATTTGGAAAGAGAAATGTAACCTGAGCATGAAGCAGAAGCTGAAGGTGCATTTTGCATCCCTGTGAGAATGACTGCCAGGGACAGGAATCACCATTAAAATCCCTCCCTCACAAACACCTCATCCCTTTCCCTACAGTCCCAATTCCTGCTGTTTCCCACTTCCCCCAAGATGTTTCACTGCCCAAGGGCGAGGATGGGAACCCAAAGAAAGATCATCCTAGCTCCAGACCAAACAGCACAGGCCACAATAAATATCTAAAAATGGGATCTGCAGCTGCTATTAACTGCTGAGCTTTTATTCTTTTCCCATACAAGTAATTTGCTCAGTGATCTGAACAAGTGGCTCCCAAGCCCCAGCACAGTAATCTGCCCAGACCTATCTCTGGAGTCAGGGATTGGATTGTTAGGAAAAACAAAGACACATTTCAAAGGTGTTATTCAAAAAGCATTAAGACTAATAACTATTCATATGGGATAGAAAAAAATAATTATGAGAATACTGTAGGAGAATCACGTCATGTTTCGGGGCACGGTGTGAGTTCCAGCAATTACATTCACATCCATTTGCCCCCTTCTGGGAATGGTGTGGAACAACCCAGCCCAAACATGCTGATGCTGAGAGCCCTTTTTCCCTCAGAAATTTCTAATACACAAATTTTTATTCAAAATATTTCACAACTCAATGGAAGAATTTATTCCATCTTAATCCAAAGGATTTACAAATCATTCGATAACTTTGGTTCCAGTGATCCCAGAAAGAAAAAAAGGCTTTATTATCTCAAAGCCACAAAGCAGACACAGCTAAGGTGACACGGGTGAACCCTGCAGTTCCAAGGCATTTCCTGGATGTGGGAAGCTAAGCTCCATGTGCACCAGCATCCACATTTACCTGGGATCCTGCTGCTCTCCTGGAATAACTAATGAGCTCACAGATTGGTAAGGCACCTCTGCAAAGACCTGGAAAAAATTACTGGTGATGGAAAACCAGTGACCATCTCCTGGGAGCAGCACTGGAGTCCTGAGGGCAACCAGCAGGGCCAGTCCTGCCATCAGAGCAGAAGGGCAAGAACTCTCTGATTAATGTGGAGGTGACAAGGAACTGGAGCAACAGCTGGCACACACTGATACATCCAGGGAATGGAATTCTGAAGGGGAAAACAGAAATGAGATGAGAGGTGCTCCCAGATCAGGGTAAATTTACCCCATCTGGATGCAGAGTTTCTGCAACTGACACTTTGGTTTCTTTTTAGTGTTAAAGCTGAGCCAAAAAATTCATCTAAAAGCACATACAAGGAAGATTGAAATGTTTAGAGAATGACAGAATTATGCTACAGTAATTAAATCCATGAAATTCAGCTACAGCTAAACAACACTTACTTAATACTGAATTTTAAGAACCTAAAATAAAGAAGTATATTCTACACCAAAGAAGATAAAAACCCCAAAGCTTCAGCCCCACAGAGAAACAAAAATCACCACATAAAAAAAAAAAAAGGCAACTTGGCAGAAACACATCAATAAATCTAAATTTTACTGTGTCAATCCTGGTGCTCTTAAGTAATCTGACCTGTGTTCAGGTAAATGAAAAAGGTGCTACCAACAGGGGACTGGGGTCACTGATAGGACAGGATGTGAGCGAGTGAGTTAAAAATAAGTGTGGAAACAACATCACTGCAATCATGCTGCATTATGGAAACATAATAATAAAAAAATAATTAAGGAAAAAAATACAACATACCACAAAAGTCACTCTTCTACCTTAAAATTAGTGTTTGCTTATAATTTGAATTTTTCTTTCAAAAAGTTACACCAGCCCAGCAAGAGGAAGCATGGTGATATATATATCTCACTTTTATACTGCTACACTGCATTACAGAAACATAATAATAAAAAAATAACTAAGGAAAAAATAAAACATATCACAAAAGCTATTCTTCTACCTAAAAATTAATGATTGCTTATAATTTGAATTTTCTTTTCAAAAAGTTACACCAGCCCAGCAAGAGGAAGCATGGTGACCTGCATGCCCACACAGGGAAGTAGATGTCTGTAAATAATTCCACCAAACCAAAGGCAACACCTTTAAAATTATTTTCAAGACACTGCTTTAAAGTGTCTTAAAAGACTGATTTTCAAGACTTTAAAGACTGATTTCCAAACAACTTTTATCCACTTTCTAAACAGGTTTTGTCCTGATGATTTCCTTAATAACTTTCATTCCAGAAAATCTTATTTTTGCTAACTATAAAATCAATTTTATATAAATATTAAATATAAATATAAATATAAAATACATTTAAAATTTCAGTAATCTGCAGCTGTCTTATCTACACACCAGTGGGTGAAACAAGAGGGTTCTCATGTTCCATTTTGAATAGAAGTTTTAACATCTCTGGAACACTGGAATTAGTAGCCAAAAGCCCCTTTGCTTATGCATTAACAGTAGTGGTTTTTAGACAGAGCTACAGGTATAAAAATATTTTCCTTGTGCCAGCCTGAGTGTGAGAGGAAATCATTGCACTGAGCAGCTCAGCCGTGTCACCAGTGACTGGCACATGCACCCAGAAATTTGTCATTTACAAACTCTAACAAAAAACACAACCAAAAGCCAGCCCCGGCACTCAGAGGTGGGTGAGCAGTTGACTTTCCCATTTCACTGCTGCATTTCACAGGTCCTGAGCAAACACAGAGCCACGACAATCAATCCTGCCTGCAGTGACTCCTTTCCCTTTCCAGGACCTGTACATTTGGCTGTCGATTATAGACAAGCTTTGGCAGGTTCCTGTGGCAAGCAAGCTGGGAGTTAGTTCAGTCCCGCCTTCAGAAAGGAGACTCATGAAGGACAAAAATTTAAATAAAAATGAAGAGGGGGGAGGAAAAAAGAAAAAGAGCAAGAATATTAAAGCCACAAAGCATTCAGTAAAAAAGTCGGTCTCCAAAAAATGAGCAAAATTATGTTTTGAGCTTTGCTACCCCCTGCGTACAGTCAGTTCTGCTGCCCACGAGTCACTTGTACAAAACTTAAAATATCCTCAGCGTTAACTCAGCCACTTCTGACCCCACACTGCAAAAGGAACAGCCACCAGAGCCGAGAGCAAAACTTGGTTGTTGGAGGGCACGGAGCGACGGGAGCTGCCTTCCCTTCGATAGGAGATGCTGAGGTAATGCTCAATGAGAGCGGTGGACGCAAACAAATGAATCGTAGCTGCAGGCTGGAGTAATATCAGGTGCATCTCTACACCCCGAGGGCTCAACTCCTACACGCTCAGGTCCCTCCCCTGGAACAGCCTCCTGCAGTTTCACTCAGGGCTCAGGCAGAGAACAGGTACTGCTCTCCCAGCAGTGACAGCTCCAGCGCGGCGCCCGCCCGGCGGCTCTCGGACACCCCAGTGCCCGGTGAGTACATTGCTTTAGAGCATTTCTTTCAATAAAACCTGCTGATATTAAGGAGGAAATCTGAGATGCTCGATTCCCAGCTGTCCCAGCAGCCAGGGTTACTCCAGCAGGTGCACTCACGGCACCGGTCTCAGCTTTCAGCAGAAAGTTTCAACAGGAGAGGGGAATATTTCAGTCTGAGAGAAAATCTGACTCTTGCAAGTTTTTACAATAATTAACTCTTGTTGTTGGTGCAAAGGGTTTTCAGCACCTTTTATTTATTTTTTTTAATTTAGGGAGTTAATATATTGAAGTATGACAAAAAAGCTGTATTGCTTAAAATTGCTGTGTTTGCTGTGCCAGCTCTGCTCCCTAGAGTCGTGTCAGGTTCATCTGAAAAGCTTGTCTGAAAATAATGTGCTCCAGCTTTGATTTATTCATTTTTCCAGCTTCTGGAAATTTAGCAGAAAATCGGATCCTTTTCTATTTTCTAGCCAATTAGAGTGTATTAAGACATTGATTTATTAACTTGGTATGTAGAGAGATTTTTATTTCCTATCCACGCTGCCTCAGCAAGTCGTTTAATCTGTGTTTCGGAGCTTCCTCTCGCACAGACACACACACAGAGCAGTTCCCGTGGGTCTGCACCTCACACACACACTGCCCTCCCAGCCCACCCCTCTCACCCCTGCTTCCTCCTAATTAACAATCAGTTGTGTTAAAATTTATCTTTCAGTTTCAAGGACCTGGAAGTTTAGAAGGGAGGGGTGGTTAATCGCTGGAAAAATCTCAGCTAGAATAAAACTCACAAATCTTGTTCTTGCAACACCCTGGGTAGGTGACAATGGCATGTCCTTGGGTTATGCAATAATGCCACATCACAATATTTTAATTATAGCATGTCCTTCAAAATGTTCCACCCCAGTGAGTCCTCCTGGTCAGAGAGATCCACATCACCAGAAGGAGCCTGCAATAATAATGGGGTGGGCATGAGCAGCTGTTACGTACTTTGCTGAAGCAGTGTCCTAAAAAGAAATGTAATTACTGTCCCTGCTTGTAATAAAAGACATTTTGAAATTTCCTCTTTGATCAACTGGGCATCTTAAACAATTTAAACTACTTAAAACCCTAAAAAAACAACCTGGACAGATATATATGCACATATCTATGTGTGTGTATGAATACACATGTGCATGTGTGTGTATACACTTATCCCCACAGACATTTTTTGTTTATATATTTACACACAATGTTCAACTACATTCCTGTTTTCTGAACCTGCCAACAGGTTAAAGGCAAGGAGGGAGCAACAAGCTGCTTTTAAAAACAGAAGGAAGGAAACTTGGAGCAGTCAGTCTCAGGCTGGAAAGGGCGACAGGTTTGAGAGCCATGAGGAGGTTACTAGTGCCAAAAACAAACAACTAAGATAACCTCAAGTTTAATCAAGATTATCTCAATAACTTGTTTTCAATAAAAATATAAATAAATAACACTACTGCATTTCAAAACTAGAGAATTATAATAATATAGAACCATCTGCATTCCTACAAGCAGGTCTACAGGAAATAAATTCTCAATCTAAGAAAAAAAAGCTACGTAAAAATTATCCTGCTGTTGAAGATTTTTTTCTCAGTTTTTAAAAGATATCACAAGTGATGGCATTGAAGTTAAAGGAAAAAGCAGCTACTTATTTTGATATTTTCTTTCCAATACTAAATTCTAACTTTGGCAGCACAAAACATATATTGTACAGCTGTAAGTAACATTATTTATATAGGGACAGTTTTAATTGGTTACACCTATTTTAAACCATTAATGTCCTTTTTGACTGTGTGATCAAACAGTTTTAATGTTTTTTAATACATTTTTTAATAGTTTTAATGTTTTTAAAAATATGTCTCTCTGCCAGACACTCCTGTGAATTAGGGACCAAACTTTAGAAATATTTTATTACTGGCATTATTAAACCATGAGAAAAAAAGGGATTAAATAGTAAAAGAGAGAAAGAAAACATTCACCTGGCTGGCACTGACCTAAGTTTAAGAAAGATAAACACCCTTTAAAATGAGCTGCTCTCTGCACCTCCCAAGTCAGAGCAGCAGGTTCTGGAGCCATCACAACAAATTAAATAGAAAGAAATAAAAAGCTGTTGGAATGCTCTCCTGCTGTACCCACGGCAGAGGAGCTCCAAGGCTTGAAATTTCTAACATTAAAACTGCAACAACGCATTTTATCTTGTTAAGAAATGATAGTTAATACTCTGTCCAACAGGAATAACTTGAATCAAAGTTAAATACCAAGTACAAAGTCAGAGGGGGGAGGACAGGACACACAGGAATTTTCATTATGAAGCAAAGGAAAGCTGGAAGAACAAGGAAATCTAATTACCATCCCTTTATTATAAATGCTGCACCTGAATGCAGATTCGGACCTTATCATAAATGCTTCACCTAAGAAAGCAATGGAGTTTTGACAACAATATCTTTTTTCAAGAATAATTAGTACAAGCACTTCCAAGAAGATATAAAGAATAACAGGTACAAACTGACTTGACCGAGTCCATGACAAACTTTCCATGCTGGTTACACATCATTAGTTAAAAATAAGTGCAACAAGCTCACTTAAGGCAGAAGAAAGAGTCCAGTTCCCTATCTCAACCTCTCTTCCTATGTCTCAGTATTTAATTCACTTATTTTTAAATGTAAAAATATTATTTTTAATATTTCAAAGGATTTCTAGCTATTGTTATTTAAAATATTTTAAAATACCATATATTATTTTTTTCAATTTATTGGACTACCACTTCAGCCATACTCCAATGATGAGACTTTAACATGCTAATGTATATTCCCTTGTTGCTCTTACAGTATCAGTATCCAACTCAAACAACCTCATTAAAACCTGAAAAACAAAAAGCTACTTCTCTAGAAATTCCTTTTTCATTAAACTGGAGCACATTTAATCACTTGTTAATTTTAGGAAAAAGCTTGATTATTTTTTTCTACTTGCAGAGCAGCTTTGCATTTTTAAGGATGCCTTCACAATAATTATTTTAACAAAATTAATATTTCTATGACATCAGAAACAACATTTAATATAATTTGCTAGAATTACTATACCTGATGAGCCAAGCAGCAATTCTGTAGCTTTCCCTTCAGTTTTCATCATGTGTTGCCTGTCATTTTCTGTTAAATAATCTCTGATTTAAGAAATGCAAAACATCTCTACTTGAACTAAAATCTCACAGCACATAATTACCAACAATTCTTTTCATGAACTTAGTAATTCAATACTACTAATTCAAACTTCTAAAAAAGCTAAAAAAGCTTTTTTAAAAAAAAAAAATGGAGCTATCTCGTCACTCTTCCAATTAGTATTCCTGTAGTTTCGGGTAACACAATAGATACAGTACGTGGTTTTGCAACAGTCATCATTTTGATAATGATGCTTGTAGTTCATGATGAAATCATCAGTTTTTAGATCTCTGCCATAACACATCCTATAAAATCATGAGAACTTGACTCCGAGAGTTTCTCACGCCTTCAGAATCAGTGAACATAATGGAACAAGCCGGTACAAGCCCTCCCGACTTATCTACCCAGCGAATCACTGGGCTGGATAAAGTATCCACAACCTGCGTTTTTCCAAAGAAAGGCAGATAGATCCTTCCCCTAGAAATCAATTACTGTCAGACACTTTTCCCCCCGAGTTAATACACTGGGGTACCCGTGTTAACTATGTGCAATCTGTCAGGAGCGAGCAGCGGGAGGATGGGAGATGTGTTTATCAGGCAGAGGATTCCATTAGTCAGACACTGCAGAGCTCATTTCTCTTAATTGAATTAGGAAGAGGAAGAAAATCGGTGTGGTTTTATCCTTCGAGAGATTGGGCACTTTTGAGGTATCCATTGAGATTGGGCTGTTGGGAAATGCCACACCAGTGAAGAGAGGGGTTGGTCAGTCCCAGAAAGAGCCCAGTCAGCCGCCCAAGAGCGACCCATCCACCCCACCCTTGTGTCACCACAGCAGGAAATTCCCTCCTCGCTCTCCCGGACCGGCCCGACAGGCTCGCCCCACATCCAGCCCCTGCCAGGACCTGCCTCTTCCCATCCCACCCACTCCACTCCTCTCTCAACAGCTCCTCCTGGATTTCTACTTTCATCTTCTCAATGAATGTTCCTCCAGCTTTCAAAGAGAACTCCCCCGAGCCGGCAGCACAGGCAGGTGACAAGTGCTGCTGCTGGAAATTAGGCCACTTGTGTGACTGTGTTTGGGTGCGGGAGGATGCCAAAGGTCAATGCCCATCTGACTCCATCCTGACATCCAGCTTTTTTATTCTGTTTTAAAATACCCAAATAACACAACATATGCAGTATGAGGGGGAATGCTCTGAAGACGAGGCGCTACTTCATGTTTAGTTCCAATGTTCCACTATAGCTCATTTTAAACTTTGTGTTTCAGTTCCTGCACTACCAGTGGCAAAAGCCTTGTTTTCCGGCACCCTCTTCCCTGAGACACCACAGGAGCTGGCTGCTTCTCCTCACCTGGGAAGAAGGATTCTAGAAACCTGAAAAACCGGAAACATCACGAGGCTAAAACTGAGGGAAGCCAACCACAAGAAAGTTTTTATAAAGAACTACTACATTTAATTGTTTAAAGCAGAAAAAAAAATGAGTCTCCTCAAAGAACGTAAACCCAAGAAGCCTCATTACATCCCAAGACCACCGGGAAAGCCATTCAAGTACAAGTGCTTCCAGTGCCCCTTCACTTGCAATGAGAAATCCCATCTCTTTAACCACATGAAGTATGGCCTCTGCAAAAACTCCATCACTTTGGTGTCGGAGCAGGATCGTGTCATCAAGTGTCCAAAGGGCAGTTCCCTGGAGCCCAAACAGATCAACCAGCTGGAATCTAGCATCAAACCAACTTCTTCTAAATCTGTCACAAACGGACTGTCAAGCCTCGATTCAAAGCCTCAATATCCTTTTACAAAAGAAGATGCCAAGGAAAACGTTGAGTTACAAAACCAGGCCACAAACACTGCAGTTCAAGGACAGAAACCTGCGATTCCGAAGGAATTAAGCCCTGCCAGCTCTGCAGCAGAAGGTGCCATCAGCGTGCAGCCCCTGATGGAGGGCATGGTCAGGCCCTCAGCCTTCGTTCCTGTCGGAGAGCACCGAGACAGCAAAGGCCCAGAAATCACTGAGGCATCTGAAATCCTCTCCCTCTCTAACAAAAGTTCTCCTTTTCACACCAAGTCTGCATTTCACGCACCAGCTCACCCGTGGAAGGCAGGTTCTTTCCTCCCAGAGTTTCCACATAAAGTTGCTCCCACGAAAGGCTTTGGTTCCATTTCCCCTTACATGCAACCAATGATTCCCGAGTACTCACCCCATTTCTATGAGCACCGGCTTGCTATCTACACACCTTACCTGCTCCCAGGTAGCTCAGAGTGTGAAAGCTCTGCTCTCTCTGTCTATGGAACACAAGATCAAAGACACTTTCTTCCCCACCCTGGGCCACTTCCAAAACCCCTAAATCCATCAGCATATGAACACTATCGATTGTTCCAACAGTACCACTCCACTCCACCGATCCCATATGGATTTTGTAGGCCAACAGATCCTCCATTTTACAGATTTTCACATGTAGCTGGTATTAACAGGGATCAAAACTCTCATCTGATGGAAGAAACCACCTTGCTGTACCCAGCTTCTTTAAGCCCATCCCAACAATACTCTCTAAGCTCACATAAAAAACAAGCAGATTATGAAAAAGAAATGACGTTATTGCATGCCAAAGGTAACGCTAAGGATGACCAAAATGAAAGAGAAAATGCCAAAATGAGCCCTCTCGCGGGAAGCGCGGCAACAGGCTCCCCTGGCAGACCCAGCCCCACCAACTTCACCCAGACAAGCCACACGTGTGAGGGTTTGTTTGACCTCTCCAACAAGTCATCATCCACATCCCTGGGCAAGTATGACCAATCAGAAGAAAACTTCACAGCCTTCAGACCTGTGAGAAAAAGCACGGACCAAGCGCCTTCCCTTCAAGGTGTGCAGGCACAGCAGGAGAGAGGGGATTCACCTCACAGGTAAAATAACACTTTGCAAATTCTTGTCAGGTTTACCCGGGACACGCAAAGACAGATGGGCACATTTCATGCAATGCCTGTTAGATATATTTAGATTTACAGCAGTGAGTTAATATGTTCTGTACTAACTGTGCAAAGCACAAAGGTGCTACAGAGAGCAGACCGCTCATTCTCCTTAAATGTACCAGGAATTTCCACTGTGTTTGTGTACTTCCAATGGGTTTGAGTACTTCAGGGAATTACTTCTATTACAGTGATGGGTACAGTGAAAGGCATTTGGGGATTTAAAGGAGAAACAACAGAATTGTTGGACTTCTAGCCTAGAAGTCCAGATTTTTTCCTCTTCCTGCCCACTTTCTCAGCTCCAGTTTAAAAGAGCAACTGATAGTAAATTCTCTTTTCTCCTTGTTTCTTTCAGCATCAATGTCACTGATGAAGACTCACACACACAGACTGACAGCCAGAACAACGCGGGCTCACTGTCCAATACAGAAGAAGACACAGGGATAGGTCCCCTCAATCTTTCAAAAAAGCCCGACACAAGCACAGGACCTACTCATGAGCACATGTACAAAACCCCATCCAAAACAGACAGGCAGAGCTTCCTGGAAATGCAGGACATGCCCCTGAACCTCTCAGTGAAGGATTCCTGTAACACAGCCAGCCTGAAAGCATCCTTCCACAGCCCATCCCACGACAACGCCGCTGCTCCTCCGAACGCCGAGAAGGAGAGCTCCGGAGCGGAGCCGTGCGTCCCCAAGACCCCCAGCAGCAGTGCCTGTGACAAACCCTTCGCAGCCCAGCGTGGTGAGGCTGCAGACTTGGGGCTCATGGAGAGCTGTGACGAGCAGAAGCAGACAGCAGCCGTGGCTCTGTGCCAGCTGGCCGCCTACAGCCCCGGCACGGCCCGGCTGGACGGCGACGGGCACGGCGCGCAGGACGGGCACGGCGTGCCCGCGGAGCCCGCGTCCGAAACTCAGGATACTCAGTGCAACCCCAAGGGGAAAGGACAGAAAAGGACAAACCAAAAAGAATCCACGAAATCCCAGCAAGGTGCTAAGAGGGTCAGGCCCAATGACTGCAGCAGAGTGTTCACTTTAAGGAAGAGAACAAGAGTGTCCTAATTCTCCTCCTTTTAATGAGTTCCTGGTTACCAGCATCATCGTGAAATTTCTACAAACCCTCATTCATTGGGCTTGGCCCATGACAAGATACATTCAATCTCTCCATTGTAAATAATGTTCATAATTTTATATTAATATTTTTAAGTAATTGAACTTTGCCTTGTACAAGCTCAGGTTTTGATGAGTGAATTTTTGCATTCGTTACTAAAGCCAAAGTAAATTAGATGAATCTTCAAGGGGTTTTTGCAATTGATGTAAAATAACTTTTACAACTTCTTTTCTTAAAAGACATTTAAGCTCTAGAAACAATATTGCTCAATAACATACTGTCATAGTCTTTTTCCATCCTTAACTTCATCTAATAGGGGGCTTTGGGGTCTTTTTTTTTTCCTTTGAAAACCTTTTTATGTCACTGTGCAGTAGTTTAAACAAGCTTAAGATTAAAACTGGCTTTTTAGAATATACTGTAAAAACTGCTCTGTGTATGGATGCACTTTGCCATTCTGCCCTAAGAGAGAACAACAGAGCAAATTTAGTTACTCAGAGGCAGAGGCCACTTTAAATAAACTGCCCCAAACCCTGTGTAGGCGACCTCTTCTCGCACTGACTGAGACCAAGACTCAAGTGAAACCAAAGAAAGCCTCACAGGTTTAATAATGCAGTTTATGCATTTAAGTAAATGGCTATGAAAACAACACTGAAAATATGAAGAACTAAGCAATCCAGGTGCCTGCTTTGCTGAGGTTAGACAGACACTGGACAGCCTTCAAACTCCAGGCCTAAAAAGTTATTTATATAATTTATTTCACCTGAGGCAAACTCTCCTGGTGAAGGTCTTGTTTCAGTCCATGTGTTATCACTCACTATCAGTTTCTGTGTCCTTCTACATACAGTCATAAAACTATTTCCTACTTCTATATCTGTGTATATAAACTGGCAATTTTTCAAATAAATCTTGTGATCTGTACTTACAATATATGGAAAGTCATTAATGAACACAAATACATTTACCACACTATCTATATTGAAGAACAGCTAGTTAAATTTTCAACTGGCAAGCAGAATTTTGGGACCAAATCAATTCCAAAGAAAAGGAGCTTTCTTCAGTGATGGAAATTCACTACACAGGTTAATTCATCCTTACTTTTAATTCCAAATAATGAAGCTCAGAATTCCCTCTGCCTTAAAGCTGCTGTCCAGCTTGCCCAAACTGCTGCAAAAGTTCAACTAAATTAAGGCTGATTGATCCCTGTGTAAATTTGCACAGTGTAAGGAGAACAAACCCAGAAGCATTATTTCCATAAAACCACAGGTATACATTTCTCATTGATCATTACTCAGGTGAGGAGCATCCTCACCTGCCTGAACATCAAAAATAGGTGTAAACCTACTTAAGGAAGTGGAGCTGCATCCAACATAATGCAGAACTCACAGAATTTTTTTAACTTATGTTTTGTGCTGTGCTGCTTTGAGCCAACAACTCAGACAGAGCATTGTAACAAGTTTAGTAATTAAACAGTAAATGACAGAACTTCAGTTTCTGAGGTAAGGAATAAAAAGAGATACACTGATCTTTAATTTAATCCTTCATAGAGAAAAGCTTCTCTCACATTATCAAAAGGAAAAATATCAATGTGAGTTTGAAAAAAGGCAGTGCAGTAACAGAAGAAGCCAAATAAACTGAAATGCCAACAGCAGGGCATAAGTCAGTGTGAGGTACTGAGCAGTACATCAGCACGTGATCAAACAAGGAGAAGAGCTGCTTTGCAGTCCAAGATTAAAGCTTCAATCTTAGGGTCAGATGCTGCTAAATCCCTAATTTCTAAACATGAAATTACAGAGCCATGTGTCACCACTGCCACTCTTCACACTACACCTTAAGCTATGTGCCTCACTCATCTCTGAAAGCAGAAAGCTTCAGTTACTATTATTCACAATTTAAAAAAAAAAAAACAACTCATGTTTCTCTTTACTTGGTAATTTGAATTTCTTTAAAGTGAAAGAAGAAAAACTTTTTGGTGTTTCTTCCTAGAATTCAAGGATTTATTCTCCCCCATCTCCATACAAATATTATTTATAAAAGCCAGCTCCAGTGGGGAAGTCTACCTGATCTGCCCTCTTGAAATTAAATATAAATCTGTGTCATGAGGTCATCCAGATTCCCTGACAGAGGTGTACAGTTTTGGTTTTGTCAGAACTGAAGGACAGATTTACCTTTGGAGGATTTCCCTTTCATGATTCCTCAGCTGTAAGCTGGAAGGTTTTTAACTGTTTCACTGCCTTTATCATGCAAGGGCAAAAGTAATGAAAAAAGGGAAACCAACTGAAGGCTCACTGCACAAACTTTCTCACATGCAGCAATGCTAGAATGGACATGAACTCCTTCCATGGAGACAGAGTAATAAACTGGATTAAATGCCACATTTTTCAGCACATCTCCAAACTAGAAAAGATTTAGCACCCTGACTTACCGGTATGAAACACCAGCTTTGAAATATTTTTTAAATTTAGTGTACAATTTCTCTGTTCAACACAGGTGCACCAGAGGGGACCCAAAGAACCATCTAGAACAAGCCACTGCTGTAAAAGCACCCAAGGGTGGATGTCAACTGCTGCACTGTGCTTTTGTCATTCCCACTGTGTATGGCATTGACCAAAATTACATTAGTATCTCTGTAATTCAATTTATGTTGACAACTACAGAACATACAAAGAAACAATTCCTCTGCCCTGTTCTTTTTCTTTCCATCCTGCTATTTCAAAAACTCATTTAAAACATAAACAGTTCGTGTATAAATTACATGAAACTGGCCTTTGAAATTTAACCATAAACAAACAGCAGAAGCTACTGGCTTTAAAGTGCAAGTTAGTCATCAATTATTTAATATATTCTGCTTAAATAATGACACTGACACAATATGGAGACATGCAGAATTGTTTTATACAAGTGTACAAAGAAACATGGGAGGGAAGAAGAAAGAAGAAAACCCCAAGAAATTAATTCCATTTTGGAAAGAAATATTTATTAAGTATATAAAAAGGCACACCCAAGCCAATGCTTTAGACAGAAGTACTTAAATATCCCCATGGGCAAATGTTTTACTGTAGAACTCAGTAGTTCAGTCATCACCCAGCACACACACATCAGCAAATCCCAGCCTATTGCCACACATTTGGTGCCTAATAACATAAATTATTTCATGAACTTCCACTCAGCAAGGCCAACTCACCATCTGGGATTCGGGAAGGGAGCAGCAATCCTCTCCTGCCCAGCTCGGCCAGGGCCAGGCACCCCCCGTGCCACGCGTTGTCTGTTTCCTGGAAACTGATGTCAGAACAAGAAGTTTTGTTAAAACTGGCCCTACCCCTCAGGATTTCTAAGATTTTAAAAGACCCCTTATCCAAACCAGCATGTTCTTATTACATTATTGATGGCAATGGACTTGTAAAATAAAAGAATGACAAGTTGAACATGTTTTCCTTCCCGTTTATGCAACATAAACAGTGCTATAAATATGATTAAATACTCAAAAAACTCATTTATGACTATAAATATAACTCAATACAGAAGATTCAATACCTGAAACTGATAGAGAAAAGGAAAACAACTTCCTAGTGCATGGGCAGAAGATTTACAGAACATACCCAAAATAACTAATGAGTTTAGTGCCAAATGCAGCCCTTAACTTGCAAGAGGTTCAAATGGCAATTCCCAGCAAACCCATTACAAGAGGTGATGAAGTAAGCAAATAGTGGTTTTTATCCACCTTTAGAAAACATAAACCAGAGAAACTTGCAGTGAACACAGCAAAAAAACCCAAATGGTAAATAATTTTTAGCGGGCTGGCAGATAACGGAGTGAAAAGAGGAAAGGTGACATGCTGCAGGATTAAATCTGAACAGAGCTCATTCTGTATTACACTAGGAGTAGGAATCTGAGAAGAAAACACTGCACAGCCAGGCCAGGTCATACCCAAGCTTCATCTCTCCCAACACCATCTCTGAATTGCACCTCTGAGAGCAGGTGCTCAGCCAAAGAAAAGCAAGACCCCCATCCCCTTCCTGCCCCCCTGGATTTGGCAATCAGCAGCACAGAGACAGCTCAACCAGAGGCTGGAGCCAGATTCATTATTTAATAACCTCTGAAGGGACTCTCTTCCATTAATTTGGATAATCCCTTTCTGAACTCCCTTTACACTTTTGGCTCCCATAACATCCCGTGGCAATGACTTCCACTGGTTAATTATAATTGTGTGGAAATGCACTTCCTGCTGCTTCCCTGCTCAGGGAGAGTGAATTGTAAACAGCCACTTGCTCTCCCTCCTTCTGGCCTATTTACAGTAGAGATCCAGCAAATCACACCCCTCCAATTCTCCTTCCCACCTGTAAAAAGCCCCATCAGTTAAACCACTTCTCAGTGATTTAGTTTTATCTCTTCCTTTCCCCATAATTTCCAACATTGTCTTGTTTTCCCTGCCAGCTGCTGAGTGCTCCCCTGACACACTGACAGATCAGTGGCTGCCAGGGCTTTGACAGTGAGCAGCATTTTGCCCCAAGTACATCAGTTTGCATGCATTACACATTATATTTTACATGACATTTACTGTCATAGTACTTCACCTGGGCTTCTGTAACACTTTCCTTCCTGTCACTTTTAGCTCTCACTACATTAAATCAACTTGAAATATCAGCTGGTTTCCTCAGCCCCTCATTCCCCCTTTTTTCCAGGATTCTTTATGTGTATGTTGAACAACACAAGGCTCATACCCCAGTGGAACTGTGCTGACAATCTCACTACACTGTGAAAAACCATCACTCATTTCTTCCCTGACTCTTGTCTTTTGATATGTCTACACAGAACAAATCCTTTCTTCTTATCCCAAGAGGTACAACAGAATGCCTCTGATGAGCAACTGATTTATTCCTATTTTGGTCACTAGATATTTAGTGCAAAGACTCCAACAGAGGTTCTCTCTGTCCTTGCCTACGTTTGTTCCCAGGTGTTTCTGAAGAAAGCAGGTCACTCAATTACTAGTTGAATTACTCATCCCTATGACTTGAAAAACAAGGAAAGAAAACACAGTGAGTACAGGTCTTTGAAGCTCCAGGGATAATTGAGATCAGCAGCACCTCTTAAATTAATCACAGTAACACAGTGAGGGATCATCTAAGTGGATACTTTCCTTGCAAGTCTTTCAGACTTTATACCTTCTTTTTTTCTAATGTGTTATCCTTTGAGCTGGCATCCTTTATCTGCACTCGCAACCAACGTGAAAATACTTTTTAAAACTAGGGACAAACTGCTCATGACCAGCATTTCCTGCCAATAAAGAAACTTTCTGTTATTGGCTTGCCCTAAACCACTCTTTTAGATTTCAGGTACTCAATGCAGCTGTGATGAGCAATTTGGTATTAAACAAAAGCACATAGCACATGATACTTGTTTAATTTTTTGTTTAATGACTTTACATGCTCTACAGGAATGCAAAGCCATGACATCCAACACTAAAGTGCACCAAAAGAACATCCCACAGCTCTGGGTGCCCCAACCAGAGTTTCCACTGGCCCCAAATCCTCTCTGACACAGCCAAGAGTAGATCCCTTAGCCAGAGCCTAAGAACCAGCACATTCACTCTCCAAAACACTTCCAAACTCTGGCAAATCACGGAGAAGCTCGCAGACAAGCAGCAGACTTTTTGTTCAGGTAAATATTCTCAGTATCCACAAGGTCCTATGGCAAGAAGTTTTTACAGTTGAACTGTAAAAACCCAATAACACCACCCTGTCTTTATTCTAAACCTGCCACCTGATGCTTGAGTTTGCTTCTAGTAACACAAAACCTAGAGGGCAACCACATCCACACCATTCCCAAGTGCATAAATCTCTATTGTACCCTATTTATTCCTCACTCTCCCTATATTTCAGCCTCCCCTCACACAGAGACTGTTTCTCACCCCTGGTGAATCTCAGAACATCATTTCCAGTTCTGCTGGGTTTCTGAGGATGGACACTAAACTCAAGACATGAGCTTGAGCACACCAGGCATCTCTAAAGTAGCAAGTTAATGAGTATTTTTTAATTTTTCCTAAGATTAACTTCACTCCCTGCACATTACCTTAGTATGGAGTCACAAGGAGGGATCAGAAATAATTTCTTTATTGAATACCCTTAGCCCATCTGTGCCTTCAAAGATTTTGAAATCTGAGAGAAGGACAGCAAGAAAATTTACAGATTTTTAGACCTTTCTTCCTAACTGCTGCCCCCCCATTCCACAAGCAGATATGTTTTAGATGTGTGTTAAGTGTGATGTAAGATTTTTACCTAAAACAGTCCAACAGAGACCCAATCACATCATCTGCTAATTCTTTTGGAAGTCTTCCAGTTATTCTACCAATTCTACAGAAGAAGAAAAAGAAAGAAGGATACAATGGATCATTAGTAGTACAGTTGATTGGTAAATTATAAGAAAAAAATTAGTTACTGGAATCTTCCTGACTTCAAGATGCCACCCCACTGCCCTAAGACTGACACCCTTAAACAACAATCTCAAACATTAAAAAAAACTACACAGCAGTGAACCTCCCACAGAAATGCATTTTAAAAGAGAAAAAAAGCATTTTGAAGAAATGTTTCTTTGCACCCTTCAAATCTTGTCTTACCCAGAATGTCCATTTCCAAACCCACCTGAAATTCCCTAAAAACTGACCTGAGTTTTCATCAGCAAAAGACACAAATGTGTCTGTGCACCCACCCACCACAGCTGTGCTAAAGCCATTTGCAGTAACAGCAAATATTGGCAATACACCCAAACTATCAATCATGGATTACACTACATTTCTATATTTACAGCTAAGATGTAAACATGACAGAAATATACATTTTACATGTTATAAATTGTTTGTATGTATTGTTTACAGTCACCATAACAAACCTACCCTTTGGCTGCAGACCACCTGACGATGGTGTCTTTGTCTTTCAGGCCAACCAACAATTGTTCTGCAAATAATTTTATTTAAAAAAACAGATTATTCTTATTTAACAACAGAAAAAATTCTTAAGATGTTCAAACTTCATTTGCCTCTTTGTATAAAAATCTTTGTATCTAGATTTATTCTATCTGTCACATGACTTGAAATTAAAAACCAAGAAATATGTCAAAATTTTTATGGAAAAAGATTGAAATTTTAAGTGCTGCAAAAGAGTCACAATGGAGGCCATGGTGCTTTTTGCAGAGGTTCATTAGATTATTCAATTCTAAAAGTCATTTGATGCAATTTTTGCCTATTTATTTACAGAATATCCACCAGCCAGCTAGCAGAGGGCATGCTGTACAACTGCATATTAAGAAACAAATGCTGTTCCTTTGATACTACCACAGTCTAAAAATTAAACCATAATTTTTCAGCTTTCATGTGACACATTTTTTTGTTGTGTATTTCATTATAAATTTTAATTCACCCTTCCATTTGTGAAAGGCTCAGGGCAACTCTTGTATATAACTGGATAAAATTGGTAAAACACATTTCAGTATCTTTATACCTCCATGGCCAACTCCACAACAAATGCTCCAGTACTGAGTTTCTGATTGAGATGCTGGAATCCAAACCATTTGACAAAAGAACATCTATTTTAATCAGCTGCACAGATTGAAGTTTTAGAATCTTTCCAGCTGTTCACACTAGCACAGATACCCACATAACTTTTCTAGCCCCAAGCAGATTGTTTTCCAACATATGTTTAATTTGCAGCATGTGAGAAACGGATTTGTAGAGAATTCTTGAAGTTTAATAGAAGGTCTATATAGTATGTATTTATATGTAAGTTTTGTATTTGTATATAAATTTAAAATTTGAATTTAAAAGAAAAGGGCACCATCCAACAGCAGCATTGCAACCATTTCTCTCCAGCTTTAACACACCTACAACATTTTCAATCTCTGCTGGAATGTCATATTCCTCATCATCATCATCAGCTTCAACAGCAGCAACTTCTCTCTTCTGGTCCTGCACAGCAGCACCCTGAGCCTGCAGGTTGGCAGCCAGGGACCGACAGCCACGCTGGTACCTGCAGAGCAAACACAGCCTCAGTGATTTCTGATTCAACTCCCAGCTGCAGCAGGGACACTGCCACCAAGTCTGTCTGCCACTTCCTACCCTCCCAGGGCACAGCTCTCCAGTTGTTTAGTGGCTGCTTTAAAGGAAAGGGAGAAATATCCCATTCTCCTTGCTCCTGACCCAGTTGTCTGTTTTCCAAGGTGAGAAGAGCCAGACTATTCAAATAGTTCCTTTTCATTATCCCTCCTTTCCTGTTTCACTATAACCTATTTTCCACTGTTAACAACAAAGAGAGACAAAATTCCCATGCCCCAAAAGTCTCTCCAAAAACTAAAAAAAAAATTTTTAAATTAATAAAATCATCTTATTAAAAATTGCTTTTTAAATCTCAAAGCCAGCTTAGTACTTTCTGACCAAGCTGTTCTCGAATATTTAGCCCGTGGTGTAGATGCATTCTACAAAAGATAGACTTTACATGCTAAACTGACTTTTGCCATGGGGCAAGGTACATTCTCCACCTAAAAAGAATTTTCTATGCCTAAGGATGTTCTCAAAAGCCAGTAAAATAAATACAATAAAAATAGTCACCAAGGGAGCCTGCAATTTTAAAATATCAGTGCGAGAAATCTCAAAAAGAGTTTGCCCTCTGGCAGTAGGTAAAACCAGACACCAAAACCTGACTAATATGCAAAACCAAAGCAGGATTGCAAACCACTTTTCCCCTGTGAACTTTCTATCGAATCAGGGTAGGACCAGGTAATGGAAAAAGTTATGTTCACTCTTACAAAATTGTACTAAATCAGCTTCAGGAACAAAGGTCTTCCCATATTTACTGAGTTATGCATTATATAGGAACAGGCTTCTGCTTGTGCAACGTGCAAAGTCAGATTTGGCTTGTCCCAGCACTCACTCATGTACCAAAATTGAAAAAAATTACAGGAAACTACATACAGTGGAAGAATCCTCCTTTTTCCAAATAATGCAAATGAGGAATAATGTTCATTCCCACAGGGATTTCTTTTCCTTCAAGGGAAGGTTAGGAGGGGCAGAAAGAAAATGTATGGATTTCTGTATTTGTAGTGGGTTTTATGCTTTTGGATTTTCCTTTTTTTGAACTTTTCAGCTTTAAACTGACCTCCACTTTGCTACCTTTGGTTTCACAAATGTCAGCCCAAGCCTCTGGACCAGTTTCATGCCCAGCTTGCGCAGAACCATCTGATTGCTTTCTGACAGCTTGCAGCTATCAAGACACTCCAGAACAGTAGCAGCTGTAAAAGAAAACAAACACACCAGAAAAACTGCTTTTAAAAACACCTTGGTATGAACATCTGAAAGTTTTGAATGTTTTTTAGGAGATTTATCTTTCTAAAGGCACTACTGAAATACAAATGCCCCGTTACCTACTCTGTGGTAGATGACACTGGTCAAAGGTGCAACATCCTTCACTGCCCAAACAGGGGAGATGGCTTTAAGGATTAGTTTTGATTGTGAAAATTACAATCTACATTCTCTGAGTGTTTATGCCTCTGATTCTCACTGGAAGCAACACATCCAAGTGTCTTTCAGGGTCTAAGAATTTTCAGTGATCTAACAGAACCAGAAGCTAGAAAATGTAATTCTTTTACTCAGAAAATTTCCTGCACACTGAAGAAGCTTTCCCTTTCCTCATTTAGTATTTTTAGGCAGCACCAAAACCTGACACTGAAATTTTTATGATGATGGATGTCCAGAAACATTTAGACATGAGAAACACTGTGGATGTGTAAACAACCAGCCACAAAACCTCTCATTTGGGCACATCAAAGGTAACAAAGTTATTTGTCCAGCAAGTAAAAAAAACACAGAGAAAGGAGAATCTTGGGTTAATGAGGATAAAGTTCCAGGATTCAAAATTTTCACAAGGAAGCAATGGCTGTTACAAATAAAAAAGCCCTTTTGCAGTTTCATTAGGGTGAAAAGAATTCTTCAGAAGTTGACCATTAGCTAATAGAGACTAATGACTCAGGCTCTGAAAGAGCCACTGGGCTCCCAACAGCACTGCTCAGATGGAACCACAGCCAAATCCTCTGCAACCTCCTTCCCCAGCCTCATATCAGGGGTTTCAAAATACAAGAGATCAAAGAAAATGCAATTAATTCCAAGTCTGAGACACTGTAAGACATGACTTACAAATCTGCTCAAGTCTTTAAAAAGAGTGGTGATGCATCTTGATGTACTGAAATTAAGAATGAAACAATCCATGCAGACAAGCAGCCAGTGATGATTATTATTATTTCAATACCTTCCAGCAACCTGGATTTTTTGCAGTTATAAAAGCTCAAGAGACTGATAGTTTAGGAGGAAGAGGCTGCAGAAACATCATCATTCACAGACAGAAAATAAATTAAGAATATATAAATAAAGGCCTCTTCCAAGTCCTGCCAGCTCTTGAACCACTAAAATATCTACAGACCCATGTAAATTACTCCAGGGCTAGTGTTTGTTTTTAATTCAACTTCTATGTCACAAGTAACTTCAAACAGGATCTTGCTTTGACATTTGCCTATTTTTTTCCCTATTTCATCCTCAGATCTGTTATAATTAAAAATCTTAGATATTTTTTGTCTCTCTCATTTTCTTACCCTGAACAGTTCCCATCTGAGTATCTGCTTCTCAGCTGTGAGCATTCTAGATTTTCTAGAGTAAATTCACTCATTGATATGCCCCTAATTTTCCTCTTATTACCAGACTCATAACTACTCATTGTTCTTTCTATGCCATGAGCCAAAGCTTCTGATTTTACCAGCAGGGTTAATGCTGTGAGCTCAATATGCTCCTTCCATACTGTGCTGTACAGTGGTATTTTCTAAATTCTGCCATTTTCTGTTGCACTGTAATGTTCCCAGCCTGTTTATTTTTCTGCTTCTCTGGCAGCTTCCAGGATTCTGCTATTCCTGTGCAATGGCATTCTCAGGATTTGCACCTGTGTCATTCCACACTGTTTGTCTTCACTATCTTATCTCCATCATTACCCACCTCTCAGGCATTTTCTAAGGAAGTGTCTGCATCTCAGCCTTAGGAACTGGGAGAATGAGACTTTCCAGCACCAGAACTAAAAAGCTTCTTCTCAGGGCCAAAATAATTTCATGAGTGAAATCATAAACACTCTAAAGTGAGTCTACATCCCTGCCTGGTTCCTGTGAATGGCATAAGACCCATTTTTGGTACTTGGATAAGCTCCACAAAACTGACCAGGCCTTTTGTAGTGTTTTGGAACTAGCCATCACTTTCCCTGCCTCCCCTTATTGTTATCAATAAGGCCCAAGATCACTGCAGTCAATTCTGATCCTATTTCAAGATTCACCCCAAGACAAACATTAATTCCAAAATGCAGATACACTGTTCAGAAACCTCCATACTCTCTTTTTCTCTTTTTGGCTTGCTGTCTATCCCTAATTGTACCCAGTATAATCTCTTTTCATTAAAAAACTTCTCTTATTCCAGAATTATCCCAACACGACTCCAGCTGTGTACAGGACACAGCTGGTTCTTAAAACTTGGGTTTTCTGAAATCCTGTGTTTGCATTAAAACTTGAAGAGTCTCTGCAAAACTTCCAGCAGTAATATGTACAAAACCAGTTTATGCTCAACTGAATTTCAAACAAATATTTTCCACATCTAACAGTTTCTATGTTCTGTGTTCAGCTCCTGTATTACAGCAATGGCCAGTGTGATCACCTGCCAAACCCTCTGATGCGCTGCTCCAACACAACATTCCCTGGTGGCATCTGCTCCTCCCTCACAGTCATTTCTGCCTTTGCTGCCCTCATTTTTCCTGCTTTATCACTGTGGATTTTACTCCTTACTGTACCACTTGTCACCAGGTTAATCTTCCTTTCCCTTTTCTACTGCAATGGCTTGACAAACTGAAAACTGAAAACCCAGGCTATTACAAACTTACCATATGGTAAACAGTCTTCTCTCTTGCCATGTTTAAACAGCTGTGCCTACAATTAAAAGAGGGAACACAGACATGAGAATACAGAGATTCTGTAACACAATATATCAAGCATTTAGCTCTAAAATATTTTTAATCTTCTCACAATAATGTGGAGTGTTTGCTGATTTAAATAGCGTAAAAGGAAGAGTCTCAGGGTGCAGTTCTTCTTGGCAACTGCTCAGAGGACTGAGGTAGCCAAAAAACACTCAAGAGAAAATGGAAAAAAAAAACCCCAGAATAAAAAATTAGAAAAGAAAAAGACCACCAGTTTTGGACTAGCTCAGGTCCCTGACCCATCAGGCTCAGTGATGGGTCACAGGAGCTCAGTGTGGTGCAACCACAGCTTGTGAGAGACTAAACCACCTACAGACACCTGCAAATACACCTCCAGCAGGCCAGCTACAATTCCTGTGCCCAGGGAACTTTATCTGCAGCTAAATATCCCAGTGAGATGAAACCCCAGCACTGCAGCCAGACAAGCACTATTAACACCTGACAGAACACGTTACACATTAAAAGCTTCCTCAGCTCCCCATGTAGCAAAAACCTGGCCAGGCACTTGTTTGTCCTTGCTCTGGCACTCATCAGAAGCAAAATCTTCCTCAATAAATATGCCTGGGAGTTAAACAAGAACAGAGTTCCCCTAAAAAGAGGTATTTTCTCACACATACCAAACACACACACATGCCTCCCATGCTGCAGGCGTGGCTGTGAGCAACAGAGGCAAGAAAAACACCCTGGGGCTGTGTACCCAGCCCCTTTTGCTTTGTTACTAAATTGCATTTCAGGATCACGAATCAGCACTACTGCAAGCTATATATGGGAATTTCATATTATATATCAAAGTATTTGAGATGTTAATACAGGCAAGTAGGAGGGCTCCCTTAAAAACGACTTTTACAAAGCAGAAATGCAATAGAAGGACTTCAGGCCCAGATAACAGAAATAAATGTCACTTTAAATGTATAAATTGGCACAGCTTTTAGCCATATATGAAGTCAGTGTTAAAAAACAATACAAAAATTTCTCATTGACATACAACAAAACTCTGCTTGTACTAAAAAGCCTAAAAATATATCTGCAAATCTTTGGTACAACAAATCTAGAGCTCCTCTAAAACTTTTCTTTGTTGAAACATGCAGAAACTCATTTCATCACTGTGTTCCTGTGTTCTGCTTTAAAACCCCATCACTGATTTCTCCACACACTTTGCTGTGGATGCTGGAGAGACATCAGCATCCCTCCATCCTCACAATTCCTTCCCTCCCATCCTCACAATTCCTTCCCTCCCATCCTCACAATTCCTTCTCCTTTCTGCCTACCTTAACAGCAAACATTGTTTTTAAGGCACACACAGGCTCACTCCAAATTATTATTATTATTATTATTATTATTATTATTATTATATTCAAGCATATTCAAACAAAGCACAGTGTAATTCCTCAAGCAGTGATAATGCAGAGAAACAGCTTTTGAACAGATCCTTGGGAATGCTCCTGGACAAACACCTTTGGGTGTGTGCTCCCAGCACACTGCTGGGGAGCTGGAACAGAACCCTCAAACCAACCCATTTTCAGTCTGCAGTTCCCAAATTCTGGCACCTTTCTCCAAGCTTTCTCCACATGTTCACACACCCTTGAGTCCAAGTCTGAATTAAGTCCTGACTCCTCAGGAACAACACAAGTGGAAGGTGCCACCTCTGAGAGAGATGGAAGGAATCAAGCAACACACAAGCAGGAAATGAGAAAAATTCAAATATTGCACAGTATTTTTTTAAAATACTTTTCCTCACACACCTATGAATCAGTTTAGAACAGCAACCTTGGCAGATTCCATTTCATAATCATTTGTTATTTTCTGAACAAAAAAGTTAAACAGACATTGTCTCCCCACAGAAGTTTCACTAAAACTTAAATAACAACTGTTTTCAACACAGAACATCTACTCCTACCATGGGGATTTATAATATACATTTTGTAATAAAATCATTGTGCCAACAGCTATAAATCAACTGAGATGTGCATTAAGGGGTTTTATTTTATCAATACAGGTTTTTAGGAGAAGTAAGAATTGCCCAAAGGACATAATAGCTAATTAATAATTATTAATTTAAATTAATAACTAAACTTTTTTTAAAGGGCCATAATATTTACATAACTTTTGATCAATAAAATATGTTCCCAATGGTTTAGGAATAAAAACAGCTGAAAATGCCAATTGTCTGAATGGGAAGAAAGTTCTTTCTGCACCCATTGAGGTGCACTGGGGATCAGATACAACCTTGGAGCAGGTTCCTGGAGTTTCTACAACTGATAAATCAGGTATTTCTCTGTGTCAGAGAAGTTTAACAGCTGTTTCAAAAATAAATTTTACAGAAGTAAATAGGTAACAGCCAAACTGTGGAAACTACTCTTCAGATATTCAACACAGCAGGAATTCGGTGTCTAGGGTTTTTTTGTGAATGTAGAGAAGAAGAGAAGTGTTCTTTATTTATTTATGAATCAAAGCATGCAAAAGCATCCCCAAGTCCAAATCTCTAAAACTTTTGAGTGTAAGAGATCCATTTTTCCCAAAGGAAATAGAAGAGCACTTTAACCAATGCTGGCTTTTGAGAAAGCAGAAAAAATATTTTCTTCCAGCACATGCTACAGTCAGGTATGTACAGCAAAGTTACTCCTCCAGAAAAATAATGGAAATCTGGAACTTACAGGGTTCATATTAAAAAAGAAATGTCATGATGCATAAATGAAAATCATGAGGAAAAAAAAAAAAGCAGCAAAAAGAGCAAATCAGCATTACAGTACCCAGCTTAAACTTCCTGCCTGGAAGGAAGAAAAATATCCAAGGCACACCATTTCCAAAAATCTGATCCAAACAAAGCAATTAATAAGCTTGGTTTGCCAGCTGCACAGGCATTTTGGTGTCAGCAGGGCTGAGCACCAGGAGCCTGCCTGTCGGAGCATCCCGGCAGTCGCAGCCACGCCACGGGCTCCTCGCTAACCAGGACACAGAGCACACAGCAACCTACCCAACCTGCTCAGCTGTTGAGAGGTATGTGACTCCCTTCTCTTATAAATAATTAAGCCACCTACAAATTAGAGAAAATCAGTGGTGTGCAAGCAGTGACGACTGTCAAGTCTGGTTCTGCTTTAGAAACAGCGCAGGGCAAGGCAAACAAAGCCCAGTTTCTTAATAATCCCAGCAGAGACACCACACCTGCCAATTGTCTGCATAACCCACTTTGGGCTCGACCTGCAGGAGATCTATCAGGGATCATCTCCAGGACTTGTTCCCCAAGCTACACAAATCACCACGAGGGGTGGCCTGGCTGGTGGGGAGTGAGTGGATCTTCCTGCCGAGCAGGAGACACAAGTCTGGATCTACCCTCTGGTTGTAACCAAGAGGAGGACTGGGAGGATAATTCCAGCCTCGCTGGGAAGAGCAGGAAATGATCCCTTGCACTGCTCTGGAGCACCCCCTGGTAGCCACACAACAGCCCAGGAATGCCACCAGCCATCCCTGCCTCCGGGCCAGGAGCAGGGAGGGAGAACATGCTGGCAGAACTGAAGTTCACTTGAAGGAGGGAATGTTTAATGCATTCTCCGTGCAGCTGAAGGTAAAATGGGTTAGTTAAAGGCCTTGCTCTTACTGTGCCTCCACACATGCAGCATTCCTGCTGTGGGCTGCACGTGTTTGGGTGCTGAGCATCAACATGACACCAACACTGACAGACACCAACACAGTGATGGCAGCTTTCATGTGATCCCAGTTTTTATCAGCTGAACATCTGAAATGTTTACACTAACACATGGAGAGCTGGCAGAGTATCTCCTTTCCATCTTGAGATTACCAAAACCCACGGATTTTAAATACTCAGAAAGTAAAAAATATTTCGCAGCTTGAGATAGTACTGCGTTCTAACAAGAAAAAGAAACAGCTTTATGGTAAAAGAACGTCTGAACCTGGAATGAACCACAAAAATTCTGGTGAGAAGAGAAAAACCCAGCAGTATCAGACAAGGCCACATTAGGAGAAATACTCAGTGACAGTCAGAAGAGAAATGGCATGAGCAGAAAGGAATCAGTGCCCTTGGTACCTGCAGACATAAGAACATTTGTACCTCTCACCAACACTACTTCTTCTACACTTTTATCACCAAACCACAAAGCAACAACCCCTTTTTTTAAAAAATAATGCCAATAGACAATCCTAATACAGCCAATTCTTTGAGAATGCCAAAAATACAGAGACTTGGGAAACATTCTATTTGGAAATATTCTATTTTTGTGCCTCTGGGTCTGAAAGAATGGAGTTAGAGAGTTCTTTCTTCCCTGGAGCCAAATTTACATAAGCATGTAGCTATTGCTAAATAACCTTTGCATTAGAGACAGCTCAGGGAAATGCCTCGTTCTTAAGACTCTCGAGTTTCATCAGATCACTGTGTAGGGCGTTTTATTTTTTTTAATTATTACTCACACTTGTATACTGAATCACTTATAAAACAAATAAGGTTTAATAAGTTTCAATGCCCAAGGCTACCTCAACGTGATGACATCTCTGTCACGCAAGAACTGGGAGTGCTGCGCCCTGCAGCGATAACTAAAAAGCTGTTTGATATAATGGCAGGTTTAAAAGCAAACCTCCAGACCAAGAGAATTTAAAATGCAGATTCTTGAAACAAGTTAGAAGTTTCCTTCAAGTAAACAAATGTTATAAAAAAGCAGCAATTGCTTAATAATCCAACATTTTCAGTCCTTCAAATGCCAAAGGACAGGAGCACGGAAGCGAATTAAAAGCCATAGCGCAACACAGGTTTCAACAAAGGAGGGCAGCTTGAAACACTGAATTTGAAATGGTGTCAGCAGAGGTGCCTGCTGTGCCCCCCGTTGGGAAATGGCGAGTTCCTGAGGACAGGTGGAAGGGAGCAGAGAGCCACAGGCCCCGGTGCAATTACAATATGCAAGGCGGGGTGCGTGTTCCGACAGGAGCCGCGGAACGGCCGGACTCGTTCTGCACAGAACGCTGAGTGAGATGAAACAGCAGCACACACCTGATCAGCCAGGCTCACGGCCACGAAGAGGCAGATCAAAGTCAGCCACGGCCAACTACTCACTGCGTCCCTGACTTGCAGTTTCACTTCATTGAAATGCAGGAGTTTCGTGTCTTTTTCGAGCCATTTTTCCATGCTGGCCTCGCTCAAGCCGCCCAGTAAATGCAGACCACAAGCGGCACAAAATCCTAACCCAACCAAAACCCACCCTGTTCAGGGCAGCCTCACTCTGCTCCGATGTGGAGAGACTTTTTATCCCCACTCTGGTGGGTTACATCATTCCCAAAACCTGCACAATCCCAAAACCCACCTTGCTGACCAGAAACTGAAAAATGGTCTGTTTTCTCCTGCTTGTTCAAAGATGGCCAAGCAGCTGCAGTTTGAGTCTTAAAGTAACAAAGTGCTGGAGGAATCCAAGGGCAAAGAATTCTCAAGCTTGTTGCCACAATTTTTAGTTGCCCCTCATGAGGATGTGGTCTGTTTTACACATTTAGTGATTACTTGTTATGTTAAAATATATTGTATTTATTTATAGAATAAATAGAATCTATTATATACTGCATGAAGTTAGAATCTTGCATTTTAAAGAGAAGTGTTTACTTATTTTGAACATTTATTTTCAGCTGATATTTTTGACAACATAGCGTTGCTACAAGTGTGAAACAAAATTCTTAATATTAAAATATTAAGACTACATGTAATTATATAAAAATATGATATTTATAACATTTAACTCTTGAAATAAATATTTCCTGCTCTCCTTGAGAGAGAAATGAAACATGCATACACATACCACTCTGAAAACCTTTACTCCCTAATGATACAATTCATTATAGTGAGTGAAAGGAGAAATTGAAGACTAAATGCAAGACAAGGCTTTACAAATCTGCTCATATCTACCGACTGGAACATGAGTTATGAGCTCTGGAGAGGGAAAAAAAAATAAATCCCAGAAAAGCAAAGCAGCAGGCTCTGCTCCCAGGTCTATTGTATCACATTCTGGTTTCGATTCTACTTGTTGAGTATTCACCTGTTTCGCTTAGTGCGCACTAATGAACAGGTGGATGGAGCCAAAGCCAAACTCAAAGGAATTATGACAAAACACTAATGCATTATACATCCTGCAGGTCTCATCATGCCCCGGGAATGGCAAACAGTCAGTCTCCCTTTCCAGATCTGACAATGAAATGATGAAACACCATTCTGGCTTTTGAAACACTGCAATGCACACAAATAACGCTTCCTCCTGCTTAAGCAGCAGGTCCTCAGTTATTCTAAATATAGATCACTTCTTCTCCCTTCTGATTTGGAAGAGCTCGAGAGGAAAAAGAAACAACTAAAAAAAAAACCCCACACCCCACACATTTGCTCCAGACCTTTGCTTTGATGTTTAGTACCACACTGCACACAAGTCCTCTTAGTGACTGGTTAAGAAGAGTAGCAAATTTATGCAAATTATCATCACTTGTACAAACACCAGCAAATCCTCAAACCTGTGCAACTGCAAAGACTGCACAAGGGCTCGTGATCTGTCTTCACCTGCACTGCCTTGGTCAACAACCAAACCAAGAAGGAACAACAATTCCTCCCCCCACACAAACCCATTCTGGCCAAATACATTCGGACATCAAAACTGGCACAGACACCAGAAGTGTTACCCCCAGGATTTCAAAAACACACCCCATCACTTTTAAGGGTGTAAAACTACAACAAAGTTTTTATAAATAGCCCTTCTTAGGATGTACAAGAGGAGCAGTGCCCTGGAACAGCAGTTCAGGTACTGCAGCTTTTTCCCCCATGCACAGTATGTCAATTTTAAAACCCAAATTAAGAATTCAGCTCTTTTGAGTCACACACCGTTATCAATTCTCAAGGAAAGGGTACTAAACAAAAAATTCATTCAGATTAGCAAACAAACTCAAACTTACTGAAATGACTGCTACTTTGAGAGTTATTTATGAGCATCTGTACTGGCAATTTCACTTTCATTTGGGGATGACAAAAAAGAAAATACACATGCATGGGAAGTTATATTGTCTAAACTGCTGTGGAGAAAATTCTCCTTTTTTCACTGCCAGGAACCCCTCTGTGCATTTGATATCAAGGGCCTCCTGTAGCAGTATAGGGTGGCCATAAACCCAACTGTCTATCTTTTAAGGGAAAACCAGTATTTACCAGGGCCTGGAGCATGCCATTCACAATGACAGTGCCCTCCATGGTCTGGGAGGAGGATTTGGATAACATGGAGAGCACCCAGTCCAGGAAATCTGCCATCCTGCTTTGCTTGACATCAGGGCGGACAATAAACCTGTCACAGAAAAAAAAAAAGAAAAACATTGCAGCCATTGACTTTATGACACCCAATGAAAAATGATTTTTCCTCCTATCCAAACTGGTTGTAGTTCCTGGAAATAATTCTTCAATGTGTCTTTCCCCAAATCACTGAGGGTGGGAACACTCCAAACCATCTTATGTTTAGCCCAGCTGTTTCTGAGAAAGGCTCTGACCTGGAACTTTGTTTTCACTTCAAACCCAGCTAAAAACTTGGGTTCTAGAAATTTCTTATCTTAATTACAAAGCAACAAAATTTTCAAAGCTTTAAAAAAATTATTTCTATTAGAATTAGTGAAAAGCTGAAACAAATAGGAGGATTCTTCACCTCTCTCTCACTAAAACCAGCCATTCTGCAAATCTGAAAATCAGTGGAAATCAGCACTGGGTCCCTTTTGCACTGTCAGCAGTCAGGCCCAGAAGCAACCAGCAGGGCTACATTTGGGGTTCCAGATATTTGAAAAGGTCAAGCAGCTGTTATTTAACACACTAGATGGGTAAAGAGATGTGTTTTCAGCCATCTTAGAAAAGGGAAAAGATGATTTTCATGGCTAAACTACCATAAACCTACTCTCAGCCTCGTGAGCAGCCAAGCTGCAGTCAGGGCATCACTTTAGTGTCCTGGCACCTACAAACCAGGTCCTGCTGCAGCAGCAATTCAGTCTACATTTGTCCTCAACTCACCCAGTGGAAACAAGGCACATGGGGAAGCCCACCCAGCACAATTCACGAAATTCAAAGAGGATGTGCCCCAGAGCCAGGACCTGGATCCTTCCTACACCTACAGATAACTGGGGAACAGTCCCAAGAGCTGACTGAGGGAGTATTAAATATAATAAACACAGAGAACACCTCAGCAGTGAGCTGCTGGGATGGACTGGCTTCTCAGCCAGTCCCTGTGGTGCTCAGCAGCAGAACAATGAGGACTTGGGGTGAGCTGCAGGAGGGTTGTTTTGGGTTGAAGGATGAAGCTGCCTTTGGCCCAAGGGCACACGTGAGAGAAGTGACCTGTGAAGTGGCTGAGCTGGTTCCTAGACCCTTCCTCAGCCCCAAGGAGTTTAAACCTTTCTTTCCCAAAGGAGTGGCCTAACCTCCAGACTAAGACCAGGATAAGGATCAGCCTCATCTCCTCCTACTGCAGCCACTCACTGAGCAGGCAGAAAGAAGAATTTATGAAATATACTCCAGCTCCTTTGTCCTGTGAGAAGCAGCTCACTTTGGAAAACAAGAGGTCTCAAATCCTGATGTTTCTAAACTTCACTTGAAATTCATCAACTCCTTGGAGCACAAAGCAGGGCCCAGACTTTCTCTTGCTCCCCAGGGACCTTCCCAGAGCGTGCTACAGAGTCAGACTCCTGTATCTTATCTCCCCATCTGTCCCAGGACCGTTGTGCTCTGCCCACCCAAGTAACAGTCCAGCTCCAGGGAGATGGCACACAAACCTCATGTCAGAATGATTATGCTCAGAACTGGCTTTGGGGATGTGAGAACAGGGAAAGACCTTGGAGCCAGCCTTCTAATTTCTGGTGATGTGTTTTAACCACCAGGCTGTTTTGAAAATGGTGTTTTCATCATAAACTAAATAATTCTAAGTCCACTATACAACACCATTACAGCCTGGCACACCTAGTACTAGAACCAGCCTAATGTATTCTATCCCCATATTTGTTCTGAACATTCACTCCTAATTAAAATTAATCAGCGCCCTCTGCTGAGCACAGGCTACAGTGCAGAGCCAGGGCTGCTTCTGCTTTAAAAAGGAAAAACCCAAATCAGTCACAACTTGAGCTGACTTCCACTAGAATATCCAGGAATGTGGACTGGAATAGATTCTGAAACAAGAGATATCTGTGTACTATCCCTGCTTAATTTATTGTTTTATAATTTTTAAATTATTATTTATTATTTTATTATTAATAATTTATTATTTATTATTTTGTAATTTATTTTCATGTGCAGAGGAAGCAGTATTCCCAACGAACACTGCTGCATCCAATTCAAGCAACAGTAATATCCCACAGAGAGCTGGCAACTTCCAGCCCTCCCAACCCTGTCATGTCAGAGTAAGAAACAGCAGGAGAAATGGGAGCCTTTCTGCCAAGGTGCACAAAAGAGACTTACTTGGACACCAGCACAGCAGCTGCATCCCGAGCCTTGTCACTGACAACCAGGTAACACTAAAGAGAAAAGAAAACTGACTCTAAAACAATTCATATGTGGAGACAGAAAACCAACTATGTAACAACTCTGTACATAATACACTACTGAATACTTACATGACAAATATCATGATGATTATACACATTATGACATTATTATGATCACAAACTGAGCTTAAAGATAGTAGAAAGTTCATTTTCCCATTTAACAAACTCTATCTGAGGCAGAGTCTCCCTCTGTGTGCCTTTCAAAGCAGGTTTATTACTGAAGGTTCATTTGCTAAAGGCTTAACTCACAGACACACTGGCCTACAAGCAGTAAGCCCCTTAGTGCTGCAAGTGTCAAAAGCCTGAGCTGCTGGGGTACCTGTAGGGAAGGGGGAGTGATTTATTTTATCTCAAAGGCATGACAAGTCAGCCACCTGGGCTGACACCCACTGGAACTTCATGTATTTGTTTAAAAATCTTCACACAGTCACAGCTTCTGAAGTTGCTCACCCTGATCGAATGCTGATTTTCTCTAGAAATCCTCAGATTTGGCTTTCATGGAAGCTCTCTGGCACTTCCATGTGTTGAAAGCCTCTAACATAGTCAAAGGCAGCAGTTCACCTCAGATAAAATAATTTATTACATCAGGGAAACAAGTAGCAGTCTCACCTGACTCTAAAGCAGCAAACAACAAACTGAAGATCTACAAGTACGAAAAAATTCTTTACAGATTAGACACAAAAATACAGGCTTAAATAAGACTATGCAGAAAAGACTATCATTGAGGAATATACAGAATATATTAATATTTATCACATCCTGAATGACTGAGCCAAACATGCCAGGTGTGAAAGCACTGCAGGATGTGTTCTCCTCACCTTGGCTATGTCCAGGATGCGATCCATGGTCGGCTGCCGAGCCTGCCCTTCCAGGGAAACGAGGTTTCCATCAAAACGGGCCAGATCAAAAGGGATCAGGCAGATCATGGACAGCCACAACAGGAGCATGTAGCGAGTTTCCCAAGTCTGAAAAGGAATGGTAAAACAAAGGGTTTTTACTTCATCTTCTGCAATATAAAGTGCCAAGAGCACAAAGTACCCCCTGGCTCCAAGGAACTTTCAAAGATGAGCAAGAGAAAACTCCCAATGTGAGTGCCCTGAAACTCCAGAGGAGACAGAACTACAAGCATCCAAACAGCAAAACTGAAACAAAAGTAATGGACCTTCCCCCAATCAAAAATCTAGACAACCTTGTCTCCTTCCCAGGAAAACTGCACCTTGCCATTTTCCTGTTTTTTCCTTCCCTTGGCCTATCTGTGCTGCCACTCACAAATATAACAGAATTATATTTTTCTCCTTAATTTCTTATGTGTTGCTTTCATGGGTTTACTGCAACAACTTCTGAAGAAAGAAGGAAGTTTTTCAAGATTTAAAGCTGTACACCTCCAGCAGCAAAGTGTCAGAATTGATGTTTATTAAAAAAAGCCTCAATTTAGAGCAGCAATATAATTATTGTCTTCAAAGACATGATTTTTGTCACTTATAATTGATAATGATGTCCCTTCATCTATCTCACACAGTTCTCTGGAATTCTTCTTTTTCCTTATTTAAAAATATAAGAATATAAACTACAGTATCCTAGAGTCAGACTGGAGCATTTTTCAGTTATTCCTTTTAGAGATTCAATGCCTTTCACTGCCCTTCTTACTCTTATTACAATCAATGTGCTCCTTACATGAGTGCTTAAAGATTCTACTTGCACCTCTACTGCCACTGCTTCTAAATCCTTGGAACAAATCCCATGAGAGAAAACCAAGACCTCTCCTTGGGGAGGATATTTCTCCTGTGAAAACATGATGGTTTTCACATTAAATCCAGATGTTAACACCAGACAGGGTCTATCAGTGCTTTATATACTTTTTCCCAATTTTTTTCCTTCAGCTTTTTCCACTGGAGACATAAAAGTGGAACAAAAAGTACAGCAAGTGCTCACCTCAGGGTCCCTTGGGTTCTGCTTTGCAAGCATATCCAAAACAGGCTGCAGGTCCCTGACTTCATGAGGGAACAGGGGCAGGAAACGTTTGTAGCCTCTCACCTAAAGCAGAAAGTTTCAGAATTCAGAACCCATCCAGCACCAGCACATACTGAGGGGAAAGGAAAAACCCTTGGAGGAATGTCTTGATTAGGAACCTCATGTCATAAGGAGAGTAAGCATGCAATCAAAGTCTTAAAGACCTTGTGATATTTAACTTTGTGTTTTATTGTGATGTATAACTTTGTGTTTTTACAAAGTTATTAAGAATTCATGACATGATAATTAACTTCAAAACAAGGGACATCTGGAGATTGTCCAGTCCAAGCCTCCTGGTAAAGCAGGGTCACCCCAGCAGGGTGCCCAGGACCACGTCCATGGGGTGTCCAGTATCCCAGGGATGGAGACCCCACCACCTCTCTGAGCCACCTGTGCCAGGGCTCAGCCCTTACAGCCCAAAAATATTTTCTTGTGCTCAAATGTAAATTCCACATCCATCTAACTGTTCATCACACTTTACTTTTCAACATTATAACTCATGTTTTATCACTCAGTATCTCCATGTCTGCAATTTCTTTTGCATTCAGACCTGGATTTTTACTAATCTGGATCATTAAATAACATAAGCTATCATGAAAATGGGAAACAAGAGAACTAATCTTTCACAGTACAGTTTAAAATATTTAATTGCATTAAACACTTATTTATTTTAATATTTTTGAAAATAACAAAAAATATTCATAACTTACAAGTTTCAGTTAAAGAACATTAAATTTAGGATTTTTTTACCTTTGTAATGATGTAGAGAAATTTAAAAGCCAGGTGAACTAGTGGGGGAGGAGATTCACTGTCCCATACTATCTCCAACAGGGAATTCATCATCCCCTCTAGTGAAAGGAGAGAAAAAACCAGTGAGGCTACATGCAGGTCACAGAGTTTCTTGTACTTCTGATAGAACAGAGGGAGACATCAATTAGAAAATGGAAGTACTAGCAGCCACAGCAATCCTGTAATGCAAACAGATTTTCCAGAATAACAGATTTTTAAGTAGAGACATAAAAATTATTTAAGGATGACATCCTTACCTAAGTGGCGATCCAAAAGGTGAGGCTGCTCCTGGTACTTGTCCATTATACCTGAAAATGAAAAGATATCTGTAATAAACTACTCCAAGGCTCTTCCAGAGCCCTAACTGTGAGACACCCTCTGATTCTGAACAGTTTTAGCTTAAGATTCCTGCATCCCTGAGCTGCCAGCACCTGTAAGCAAGGTCACAAAGTTAGGAAAGCATCGAGTGGATGGAGCTTGGAGCAACCTGGGATAGTGGAAGGTGTCCCTGCTCATGGCAGGGAGGGTGGCATGAGATGGTCGCTAAGGTCCCTTCCAACACAGAGCATTTTATAATTCCAAGTAACAGTACAAGCACAGTCTGTCCCCCTCACACTGCACTCATTCACCTCCACTGAGCCATCAACCCACTCCCAGGAGTCTCTCCAATTTCCTTGGGCAAACCTCCCAAAAGTAACACTTTGCAATGAGAGTGCTCCTCACAATCCTCAGAGCTAGTTTCTTATTTTGAAATAGAATACAGGGAATTATTCAGCAAAGAACAAAGAGTTCTTAACAAATTTTAACCTCAACAAACAAACTGCAGCTCTTACCACTGTGCTCCTCAAAACCGTTCACATCCTTTACTCTATTCACATCCCTTACTCTGTGCCTAGAGACATGGTCTCTTCCTTTTACTGACTCAAGAAAGGACAAACTGAAATTCAGTATTGAAAAAAAAAAAAAACCACAAAAAATAACGTTCCAGAGCTTTCAGACACAAAAGCTTTTCAATTTAAACCCAGAATCAACAAAAAGCAGCTACAGAAATGAAAGCTGGAGTCCCAAGAAGATGATTAAGTGATCCAGTGTGGCACTGGAGATTGCCTGGCTCATTTTAGCTATTTGGTAAGAAAACAGATTTTGAATTAGAAAACTAAAACCTCCTTAACCCTCCCCTTTTCTGCATTTGTTTCTCTCACAAACAACTTTGCTCTCTTTCCTTTTTCTCTGACACATCAACACTTTCATTGAAGACATGACTCAAAGCCAACAGTGCTGCAGTTGACCAGTGGATGACACTGCACCACCACTTTCAGACACCAGACCATCCAACAGCATCCTTGTGCAATTCCACTGGGACACCAGAACACCATCCAGAGGGAAACTTGAGCTCCTAGTCATCCCTGACTTCCCACCTTAATTAATGCTGCATACAAACAGCAGCAGCAGGGATCACAAACTCCAACACCAAAGCAACAGCTTTCCAGCAGAAGTGGAATTGAGGAGCAAATTCTTTTCCCAGCTCACAGCCTGGCAAAGATAAAATAAAACCCCAAATATAAAAGCTGAAGAGAATGAACCTCAATCAGATGCTCTAAAAATATTATTTCAAAAAAGATCTTCCTATATTTTCCTACAAAATTGTAGTTGCAGATTAAACTCTTTCCAAAACTTCTGTTTCTAATGGTTCATCACAAAACGAGCATCCTGAGTTTTTCTGAATGCTCTGGAAACTCTCATCAAAACCCTCTGGAACAGGTGATCAGTGCATTCCCTGCTCCCAGACATAAGTTATTCCCTAAGAGTCAGTGTTCTAACCCACACACTGAGCCTCTTGGCAGGTTTGGGACATTTTGTCCCAGAAGCATCAATGACACCTGAGCACACTAAATATCATAACCCAATACTGAACCACAACATCTTTTTTATGTATATTGAGCCTGTATTTACTGGGCACTGATAATACAGGCAGAAAGCTCATAAATAGAATTTAAATGCAAAGAAACTCCACATGATGTGACAGAGAAACACAGCAAGGTGATTTTTCCAGCAATGGTTTTTCCTGTCCCACTGACATCTGACATTTCCTCTGTGATGCTGAACAACCTCAGCAATGAGAGCTCCTTCTCTCTGAGCAGTTTCATGTCCATCATTCAGATGGAACAGTCAGTTCAGCCAAGCACAATAGTGCTACTGAGAAACTTCTGCAGGGTCAGATCTCCAAACTTGGGAGTTTCTGCTTTATTGTTTGCCCACCTCATTTCTTGTTGTCAAAAACAAAGCTGCTGGGTCAATATTTTTACTGTGAGTTTTGTAATTTCTCCATCCTTCACAAAAATACTTGCAAAATGCCACTCTGCTAAATTCAGTTTGCACATACACGAAGCACTGAATGAACTTTTGCAAATCACCTCATCAGAATATTGACCCAACACACAGCTGTGCCTTGAAACAGGCTGGTCACCCAGGACACTGCTACATGCACCTCACTGAAATATGAGTCTCCTCAAGAAGCACATTCCTATACCTCACTGTCGCCCTTCCAGACTCAGCTGAGCCCCAGGGACAGGACAGCTTTCCTTAGGTGGCACAAAAGTCAAACCTCCACTTGGAAAAACAAACGTGATCTGTATGGACCAAGGATGGATGGATTCAGTCACTCTTCACATTTCCCATGAAATGAAAAGGTAAATAGGAAATTGACACTTTAAAGCACAAAATGCGTGTGTTTCAATGAGTAACAGAGTTGCCTTATTTGACAGACATATAAACTTTTAACTAAATTATGGCCTGAATTTGAACAGAAAACTGAAGGCCCAGCACGAGTCAGAATTCAGATTTCTGGAATCTAAGACCTAAATTTTATCTACAGTAGTTAAATACCAGGTAATAAAATAACATCTATATAGAAAACAAAATGAGCAAAAAACCACATCTGAATTACGTGCTGATAAAGTTCCAGCATTATCACTGACCCAAAAATTAGCGGTTTGGTCCCTCTTTGGTATTCAGCAATAATAAAACGAACAATACATAATAAAATGCTTGTGTCATGCAGTAGCAGGACCGCTCCCTTCGGCTGCCGTGCTTACCTATGAACCGTTCCACGGCCATTTCCCTTGTCACCAGCTCCCCGAAGACTTCCCGCAGGTTCGCGATGAGCTCCGCGACCTCGCGGCTCTCGGTGAAGCTGTCCAGGATGTTCCTGTCGCTGATGGCACCCGGTTCCCGCTCCTCGCCCTCCTCCGGCTCCCGCCCCGCTCCGTCCATCGCGGCGGGCCCGGCGCTGGCAGTGACAGAAGGAAGGCTCAGGGCGCGGGCAGGGCCGGTCCCGCCGCCCCGCACACCCCGCACACCCCGCCCGGCCCCGCCGTGCGGCCACCNCTGGGGATGAGGAACACTCACCCTGGGGACAGGAACACCTACTGGGGATGAGAACATCCAGCTTAGGGACATCCAGCTTGGGGACACCCACCGGAGACAGGAACACTTACTGGGGATGGGGACATCCAGCTAAGGGACACCCAGTGGAAACAAGAAGACCTACTGGGGATAGGGACACTCACCAGGGGGGATGGGGACACTCACCAGGGGGGATAGGGACACTCACCAGGGGGGATGGGGACACAACCCCAGGGACACCCACCAGGGATGGGAACATCTAGGCTGGAGATGGGGACATCCACCCTGGGGACACCCAATTATGGGGTCCCTGGGATGGGACAGGGATGGGACAAGAATGGGGACACAAACATGGACACCCAAGCACTGGGTGAGGATGGAGATAGGGACCCTCAGGTAAGGGAACAGGGATGGGGACCTGGGCAGGGGGACCCCAGGGGCAAAGCACAAGGATGGGGACAACCACACAAGGTGTGTGGGAGACAGCTGGATGGTGCCATTATCCATGACCTCTATTCCTTACCCAACCCACACCAGAACACTGCATTGCATGGTTAACATCACAACACATCATCCAAACCTCGCACAGCTCTGGAAACACTGCAACCCTGAAAGCTGCAACTACAGCCCCACTGATTCTACAGGAAATTCAAGGATGTCACAACAGCTAAGTTGCTCTTTCCTGCTATCCAGCAGCTCCATCCACACCCAAATATTTTATTTTCAGGCTCAAATTCATTCCATCAAACCACAGCCACAAACCACATGTACACCAAACACCGGGTTTCTGCAAGGCAAGTGTTTTATTTGAGAAGAAGTTTGAGTTCACAAGTAGTTCCCAGTGTGACACAGGTTGGTTTGTTCACATCCACAAACACCAGTGCACATGCACTTTGCTCTTTGCTCAGACCTAGATCTTCCAGCCATCAGCTACAATCCCAAACTCTAGTGTTCCACTTTTCCACTGTTTTAGTTCTTTTCCACTGCTTTAGTTCTGTTAAGTTTTATAACCAACCGTGATAGATTCCCCAATTCAAAGGAAGCAAAAATTTTTCACTATTTGTATAATATTTATAGAGAGCAAAGTGCATTGTTTTAAACCAATTACAACATCAAATTGTAAATTTAATTAAATCTTTATAGCACAACCATTTAAAGTTGAGAAAAGTCTAAATATATCTGAGCAATTTTGAATATAATATTTTAGTATTAGTCATACCAACCATCTGAAGTCTGAATACTCAGGTCATTCTTACCCAAATCTTCTCATTCATGTTTGTGGGACTGCACTTACTTCTACTCTCCTTGCCACTTCCATTAAAACCCCCCAGAGTCACTAATGTATTCTAGCTCAGATTGTGCACCAGTATCTTTGCTGAACACTTTTCTCCCCAAAGTCCCACTGCCTGTGTTTTCTGTAAAAATAAAGCAGTAAGGAACAATAAAACCCCTTACAAATCCCTCAGATTTGACACTGTTCCTTCCATAACCCAGTGGTGGCACAACAGACCAGCTTTGCCCACTGCACTCATTTTCTAAAATTGAAAATACATCAAGCACCAACCAACCCAGCAGCCACAGGTGCTTCTTCTCACCCAGCCACGAAGCCTCCCTCCCACATTTTGCTGTCTTTTTATAAAGTTATTTAAATATGTTACTATTGTAGTACAACACACTGAAATATCACACTAAAATGATTAAATGCTATTATCAACTTTGAGTGGTAACTACCTACTTCTGACTGTACAGTTAATTACCAAGGAACTAAACATCCTTCTAGAAAATACCACAGGAATTTCAGTTCTTATAGCAAGGGAAAAATGAATGTGAGTAAATTACATTAAATTAAAATAAATATTAGAAATATTATTAATTACATCTGTTTGCCACATGCAGCCAAAGGGCCTTGTCTGCTCATTAAAATGAAAAGAGAATGCTTTCAGATTCACAGAATCTGACTGAAATTTTGGATTAGGACATTTGACAGGCAAAAGGAAAGGAAAGGGAAACAGAAGACAATGGAAATATTCATGGGGAAAGGGCTGGGAACAGACAGAAAACAAAACCAGAACTAACAAGGGCAGACACAAGAAGTTGCTTCCAGCACCACTGTCCCACAACTGCAGCTCTCCATAACAAAACAAATTGCTGCTGGAGCAGCAGCAGGACTGGGAAGATGCTGCTGTGGAACAACTGTGGGAGCACGGCAGCTCCGAGGTGAGAGAACAAGGGCAGGCTGACTGTCGTGCTGCTTTCCAGGCCAGTGGAGCCTTGGCAAACAGTGCAGCCCCTTCCTCCAGCAGGGAGGAATCTGTGCAGGGAAACTAGTGCCCAAGTTAAAGATTACACAATTGCTCTTAGTTAGTGAGGCTCAAAGTGCATTAAACCTTCCCCATATCAGGTGTTTTACCATCAGTTCTGAGTTTGTGGTACTTGGGATGAGCAGGGGCTGCTCATTCCTAGGGGACTGTGTCAGAATTTCTCAAATGTACCTGCTTACTTCAGAAGTTTCCTCATCATGTTTAGGGTAGAGCCCCTGTACCCTGTCCCAAAATGGTTCCAGTGGTTGATGTAATTAAAGAGCTGATACAACTTGTTCCGTTTATCAAATCCTGGAGCTTTGGGTATTTTACTGTGATAGGCAGAGAAAAAAGAGCTGCTGAACCCCCCAAACATTCCAGCAATGGCCAGCTCAAATTCTGAATGGCCATAGAAGCAGGCAGGGTCAAATATAATCGGCCCAGAGTCGTCCTCAGCCACGTTCCCCGCCCACAGGTCCCCGTGCAGGAGAGCAGGAACAATCTCCACATCACAGAACATTTCAGGAATCTTTGGCTGAAAAAGCATAAACAGACATGTAACAAGACTTTTGAAAAAAATAATAAATAAAATAAAGTACTGTAGCATGTTAGAGCCTGAGGTGGCCAAATGCTGCCTGTGTTCAGCCCTCATGCACATTGATGGCAACAAGAACAAGCCAGTGATAAATGTTCTGGATTGTTCTTGACAGCTCAGCAAAGCATGTAATTCACAGTCTAGTATCAACACCTGGTACTGATGTATTGTTTGTAGACGTGGATACTGTTGGCTGCCATGAGAAATATAAAATAATTTCATTTAAACGAAAAAGTTTCAATGGCAAAAAAGACTGCAGTAGCATCTGGACCAATGAACAGAAGAGAGGGGGAACATCCCTGGTGTTCCCTGATGAGTGCTGCATGGAATATGGCCTCAAGCAGCCTCAGCCTGGGCCAGGTAAAATACAAATCTGTCCAGGCAGCAGAATTTCACCCACTTCATAACACCAAGCTCTTAGGATTTACCATATTATTATTATTACTAGCTGTATTCTCAGAAGTAAATGTTAATGCTGAATTACAGGGGTTTTTTTTCCCACTATCTATAAAATTCAAAGAGTAACAGGAACTCTGTTCAGCTGACAGTGTTGCTGGACTCATTGTGAAGTTCATCCAGACCCTGCTCTTCATTCCAAGCTGGGTAAATCCCTTAGAAAACACCTTTACAATCCCACTGATACACATTTTCTGAAATTCTAGAAAACAGATTTAAAACATGGTTCATACTTTTAGCTGTGACCAGAGTTCTCTGGCTTCTCTGTCTCCATAATCTTTTTCAATCAGATCCAGCTGAGCCTGGAGTCGGTGACGGATGAAGAAGGATGGCCAGTCACTCTGCCACTCATTCACCTGGAAAATGCAGCACAGGTTTGTCACACACAATTTTAACACATTCATTCAGTGTTAATAAGAGAGATCCAGTTAAAGCATTCAGTGCTGACACAATGGCCTGGACAATGTCAGTGTGACCAATGCACAGCAACATCAGATGTTTTGTTTTGGGAGTGCTGCTCCCCACCACACTTTGGTGGGGCTCTCTTTAATATAAGTTGAGATTCTGGCTATTTTCATTCATTCCCATTTTTTAAATGTATTTTAGAGGGAGAGTTTCTGGTGAGATCATTTCAGTTGTTCCATGTCCTGTTCCAAATCTTTCTGGAAATGTAGAAGTATTCATTCATTTTTACTGGGTAACACATTTCTAATTTGGTGAAAAGTTGTACTTAACAAGGAGTTTGAGATACTGAAGGTTCATTCAGTTGTTGTAGAATGAAATCCTGACATGTGCAGAGCCAGAAAATGGTGGAATTATCTCCAAGAGCCCTTTCCAATGTCTCATGAAATGTTATATGATGAGGCTCTTCAAGATCCATATAGTAGGGGTTAATAAAACCAAGATCTGGTATGTGAAGGGACACTGATTTTTTTAAAATATCACCAAGCTAAAGAACTACCACTTCATTCCAAATCCTCACTGAACCCACCATGCCTGCTGGCCACATGCACAGACAGTACCAGGGAACAGGGATGGAACAGGGAAAGCAAAGCTGTCGTCAGAAAGCTGCAGACAAATGGAGCAAGCTCAGGTATGAGGAGTTTACAGACCTCTACCAGTGCCTGTTGGCTTTCACAGCTGTGGAACAGACCATACCTGTGGGATATAACCACAGCAAGTGGCTGTGTGGAATCCAAACTTATCCACAAACTGGGCCTCGGAGTGACCAGCTCCTTTTCCTACAGAACAAAATAAATATTAGGGGATTTGACATCTTTACATGCTAAAGTTTGCAAACACAGGAAAAATAACTTTAAGCAGTAATTTACACTTATTTCATGGCAACAACCCTTTCTAAAGCTGGAAAGAAATCTTTTGGACTTGAAGATGCTGAATGGAAATGGAGGAATAGTCAGCCATGGTCAGTGAGTTTGCTTTGGATGAAGGAGTTGGATATTCAGGAAAGGAGCCCAAATACAGAGTCACAATCTGCTCTTCTGGCACTTGGACATGTTGCCATTAAATGTAGCTTGGGTTTGATTCACAGATTATTTGGGACTTGCCAGTAATTTAGCCTTCACTCAAAAATAATGGATTATAATTTGTCCAGCACTAAGAGTCAGACCCAGTCCACTCTGAAGTCATGGGAACAATACAGATACAGACTGGCACTTCAGATTTTAACAGTAACAACTCAAAAAAATTCTTTATATAGCTGGGTTTTTTTTCGTTTATGCTTTAATTCACTTTGAGGAGCAGCAATTTTTGAATATTTTGCTACTTATTTGAGTTGAAAAATGTCATCCCAAACATCTTTAAAGGGGAGCTTAATTCTGCATTTACCAAGGGACAATATTCTGTAATCAGTTAATTATCTAAACCAACAGCAAGCAAAAAAATGGGATTTCTGTAAGCTCAAGAACATTTTAAGAGAGTGCATGACAGTGAAACAGAGTCCAAATTGTCAGTTTGACTTAGGAAAGTTGAAATCAATGCTGCACCACAGCCAAAGGAATTGCTTCCTTTTTGGTTTAGTACATTACATCAATGCTTTACCAATTGTGCTTCCCTCAGTTCTCAGCTTCTCTCCAAGTTTCTGGTTATGAAGATGAAGCTCTGCTATCTGCTCTCCCAGCTTCGAAGAGTATCTGTAGGATCAAATAAACCAAAATAAAAATGAAACAAGTGAACAAATATTATATGGAAAAAAACTCCTCAATGAAATCTGACCAAGGCTATTTTTGGCAAACATAGAACCTTAATCAATTTCACAAGCACCTAAGAGGGAGCAAATGACTTAATAACAGCTCTGAAGACACACATAATACAACAAACACACTAAATGCTCTTGCAAGAAAGGTAAAGAGAACACAAGGTAGTATAAACAGGAGCAGAAAGGGCAGGAGGATGGTGTGCTCCTCCTTATCAGCCCCACTATCAGCAGAGAACAGAACATGGTATCTCCTGTTGGGCTTCACCCTTCCTAATCATCTGAACAGCAGCTGAAAGGTAAGTCTGAAAAGAAGCCATAGGCAGGGATTGAGTGGAGGCTGCCTAATGCTGAAGGCAGACAACTAAAAACCAGTTAAATATTCCACAGGTATCTTAAAAGGAATTTCAAGGATGGAAACTAACTTCTTCTCCATGCCCAGAATGGGGAGAAAATGATGGATTTAAAATTGCAACCAGAAGGACTAAGGTAAGACATTGGAAAATCCTTTCTAGGAACAGTGGGACGGATTAGAATAGTCTGTTTGTGGAGGCTGTGGAATTGCCATCATTGTCCCAAATAAAATAGATGGGTTGGACAAGCAGCTGCCAGAAGAGCCATGGGCATGACACTGTTCCCATATGGAGGCCTGGAACACAGCAGTGTTCCTGAAAATCTGTTTTCAGCAACACATGACTCCTGGATTCCATGTTCAGGTTGGCTGACAGATGAAATGCAGATTCATATCATCTTAACTTAATCATGGCTTAAATCATACTGGAAGATTCTACAGAGAGAAGCAGAGGTTTCAAAGACCTAAGCAGCCTGCAAGGTTAAAGAAACCTGTTGGGCTGGGAAAAGAAACTCCAGTGAAAAATCTCATGAGAGAAAGATGAGCCAAATTCAGCTGTGATGAAATTCAGTGCAGCAGCATCTCAGCACACATGGAGCAGCACACAAATGAGCAGTGACAGCCATTTCTGGTGCAGGAAAAGCAAAATATGGACAAGGAGTATGTACACACACACACACAGATACATACACACACATACATATATATATTTTAATATGTACACAGAGAAACACAGATCTCAACAAAGAGAAGCTCTGTCTCTGAGAGAATAAAGCAGCTCTGCTCATGAAGTTTCCTGGCTGACTGTAAGACATTAAAAAAAAAGTGTCCCAAAACATAGTAAAAAGAGATGCATGGACATACTTGTTGAGGTGCTTCATCTTTAGGTACTCCATGGCAAACATGGCTCCTCCTCCAGGCAGGTCAATCACTTTGATGGGCTGAGGCACTCTCACAATATTGGTTTTCTGAATGGCTTCCAAACTTGCCATTTCCCCTTCAAACATTTTTCTAGCCTGTCAAAGAATAAGAATATCCTTGGGCTAAACTATGGATGTCTACAAGTACTTTTGGCAAAGTGGCAAGGAGTTAATTCCTCTTGATAGAAGCAGAGAGCTGCAGCAAGGCTTCATTCCCCACAGGAAGACTTAAGGGCTTTAACCCTAACTTCTTTTTTTTTTTCCCTAAATTCATTCCAGAATTGTAGGATATGTCACATTTCACCCTGATTTCCAGCTGCTTATGAAGACCCCAAACTACCTGGATGCAACTGAGGATAATGTGGCCATTGCTAAATGAGGTAACATTGAGCCCTTAAATTGGTTCTTCTTTCCCCAAAGGCGACTGGATGGAGATGACAGCACAAATACTCAGCATGTGCTCTGCATCTTTGAAGCAAAGGTGCTGTTTTTCACAGCAGTTTAGGATGATTTTGATATGGATAAAGCAAATTTCTGATGCACTGTGGTGTTAGAAAAAGCAACTGAGTATTCATTTAGTATCAGAGAACTAAAGAGTTTGGCTTGAGAAGCTGCAAGAGTTTTACTTTGAGAAATGCCAAAAGCAATGGGGATGTTTGAAATTTTTGTAGCTTTAAAGATAATAGTGAGTTTTAGCACTGGCCCCTGTTTGTGCCCTCCCATTATCAATCCTCCCAACTGGAACATGAAAAGAAATGCAGCGAATGCAAAGTCAGCTCTGGGCTTTTCCAAACTCCAAGTACCACAGTAACAGCTTTATGCTTGGCCTCCTTTTTACAGGAATTACAGCTCATTCCTGCTGTTGATGGTTATCACATTGCATTACACTGCATTTCACACTAACCAAACCTGCTATATTAATTCATATAAAATAGACACAGCTTTAAAAAGAAAACTCAGAACTGAAACATTTATGTATTATTAATGATCAGCTGCTTTTAAAATAAAAACCTATCTCTATGCAATCATAAGATCTGCTGGCATTGACCTGAGGTTTGTGGTTGATTTTCACAAACACCCGTCCTCTGTCTGTCTCATACGTTTGGCCTTGGCTGATGCATCCTCCCCCAGAGCTCCCCAGTGCCTTTAGAAGGTTGGTGTTCAGCTCTGCCTTCAGGATCTTCTCCATGGTCATTTCCAGGCTGCTGCAGCCGCTGCTCTGCTAAACCTGCTGCGAAACAGGATTAAAGGTCTGGGTCCTTCTGCCACTGTCACTCTGTGATGAGGTAGGAAGGGCCACCCACCACAGAAAAAAAAAATTTAAAGAACACAGCTAAAAAAATAGCTCAGCTCAGAGAGAATGTTTCAAAATGCTTTTCTTGCCGTGGGCTTTTATAGCTATACATGAAAAAGAAAATTCTTTATAAATATTTGCCACAATAAACTGAAGAGATTAATTCTAGCAGAGGTGGGTCCTGGGGCCTCTCGGCAGTGCTGGAGCTGCTGGTATTTGTAGTTTGGAGCGGCTGTAAAGCTCCGGGATCGCCTGCGGAAGAGCGGTTTTAGTCCGATCCACTAGAGGGAAGCTGAAGGCAGCCCCTGGAACGGCCACAGGCGTTGTATCGGGGGCATTCGGTGTGAAACCCAAAGCTTCAGCCCAAAGGGATGTGATTAAATCCGTTAATCGGCCGTGTGGGGTGCGGGGAGGAGGATGAGTCAGGCGGGGAGCTCGGCTGGAGCCCACGATTCCCTGCGGAAAATCCTGCCGGTGCGGGACAGTGCCGTGGGGACGGGGAGATCCCGGCCGGGCTGCGGGACGGGACCCGCGGGCACAGCGCGGGTGAGCGGCACCCCGGAGCCCGGTGTGAGGGGAGCTGCTCCCGGTGTGAGGGGAGCTTGTTGCTGCAGTGATGGAGAGCTGTTCCCGGTGTGAGGGGAGGCTGTTCCCGGTGTGAGGGGAGGCTGTTCCCGGTGTGAGGGGCGGCTGCTCCCGGTGTGAGGGGAGCTTGCTCCTGCAGTGATGGAGGGCTGTTCCCGGTGTGAGGGGCGGCTGTTCCCGGTGTGAGGGGATGCTGTTCCCGATGTTATGAGGGGCTGTTCCCGCTGTGAGGGGATGCTGTTCCCGGTGTTATGAGGGACTACTCCCGGTGTTATGAGGGGCTGTTCCCGCTGTGAGGGATGCTGTTCCCGGTGTTATTATGAGGGGCTGCTCCTGCTTTGAGGGATGCTGTTCCCGGTGTTATGAGGGGCTGTTCCCGATGTTATTGAGGGGCTGTTCCCCATGTTATGAGGGGTTGTTCCTGCTGTGAGGGGATGCTGTTCCCGATGTTATGAGGGACTGCTCCCGGTGTTATGAGGGGCTGATCCCGGTGTTATGAGGGGCCAGTTCCCGGTGTGACAGGAGTCTGACACTGTTCCCCTCTCCACACAAGCGCCCCGTGGCCCTCCAGCCTTGAACACATGGATTTCTGTTTAATGGAAGTGCACACTCCATGTACACACCACACTGACAAAAATTAGAACGTGAAGTCTTATTTTAGAGCTTGCTCACCACAGAAATGGTGCTTTGGGATGAATGACACATCCAATTCCACTGAAAGGACATGACATTCTGCTGCTGGATTTTCATACTGCATTTTAGTTTTTGATGTGCACAACACCACTGGTTTCACTATTTTGTGTGGTTTTATGCAGGGGATAAATGCCACTAGATTCAACTCTTAATTCCATGTAATCTGTGAATTACTAGTAAAAATAAAGGAAAATCCTGTATTTTTTGCAAACTATTAAAAATATAAAAATGAGTTATGGGTCTGCATATTCAGGCAGAGGTACTTAAAATGCATTAAACACACTGAATATATATTAAACACAATTAAAATGTGTTCAATACAATAAAATGTATTAAATATACTTAACAATGTATTTATGATACTTAAATTCTACCAACAGTGTGATAAATTCTGTAGTGCTACAATTGTGTATTTGGATTTCTTGTGAAGGTCCCTCAATAACTTTTAAGGACAAACTTCACTAAGCTAAAAATGGATGTATAATTATTATGCACATGCACAGCAAAGTTTAGTGTATGTAATTAATTTGATAAATGGTTTTGTATGTTTTTTAATACTTTGGGGAATTAATTTGTAGGTTAAATAGTTTCCTGTAAGAATAAATTTCATTTCATACCACTCTATGAGAAAGTTCTAGGAGACAAATGCCACAGACACTGTGGTGAAGGAAACATGACTTGAAGAACACTATTTCAAAAAAATAAATAAATTGAATGTTTCTGGAAAATAAATCCTTTCTTCAGATTCTTTAGAAATGGTTTCTTTAACTGGGGAGGGTTGGCTTTATCTTCCTTTAGAAGAATTTGAAGAACAATATACCTGAATTAGATACCAGGAATGTGAACTCAGCCTTTAAGTGTCATATAAGGCTTCTGATACAACATCTGTCTACTAAATTGTTACCTGAAACGTGGAAGAATAACTCAAGCCAAGTCTTTCATGTGTGAAGGGATTGTGTGACTCCTCCTCAGTAACTGGCGCAGCTTCATCCCAGTTTCCTATCAGCATCCCCAATGCTGTGAGGTACCACCAAGAGCCCGTGATGTTCCTCCTGGATCAGCACTGTGAGTGTAAAAATTCCGGCCAGGAAAGTGCCAGAGCAATCAGTGGAGCAATCAGTGCATCAGTTTAAAGTGCCACCAGAAGAAGTCTGCTCACAGGGAAAGCCAACCTGCAAACCCCCGTGCGGTGGAAGAATTCCTGTGGGCTCTGTCCCCGGCTACGAGCAGGCTCCGCCTGCCGGGCTGAGTGTGCCGGGGGAGCTCCGCGAAACGCCGCGATGGAGCTGTGGGGGTGTTGAAATTGCATCTCCCCTGCGGACACGGACAGGGCTGCCTGCAGCTCCGCGGGGTTAAACCTGGATCGGAGACACACAGACTTTAATATATATGCCCGCCCAGTCCGGGTGTAGCATGAGCAATTCTGTGCCATGCACACGGCTACGTTGGTTCATTTCTTCCAAATTATACCCTTGGCCTCCTCACTGAGCAGCCTGGTCCCTTTCTGTGATATACAGGAGGAATGCCTGGCTGGAGGGAACATTTCCGCGGATGTGTGTCCATCCCCAAGGCCAGAGTCTCTGTTCCTCCTGCCAGCCACAATAAACACAAGGTAAGGACAGGCTGGAGCAGCGCTCCTGGCTCCTGGTAACGCCTGCAGCAATCCCACGTGGATTAAGTAAAGCCTGGGGCCCTAGTTGGGCAGGAGAAGCTTTAAAAAAAAAGCAAAGGGTTTGTTATTTCACATTACCCAGTCTCTTGGCTGCCTGAGGAAACAAAATCTCATAAAGATGCAATGTGATGATTCTATTTTATATGCATATATGAGTACCCAAAGAATACTGTAACAGCTGGTCTGTGCAGAGCTCCGGGCTGCTCTCAGCTGCTGTGCACCGAAAAGCCGCGGTCACCTCCCAGCAGAGCTGGTCACAAACCCCAGACGCGACACCAGCGGAAGGCACAGAGCGAGCACGGAAACGGAGGTGAACGCACAGGAGGGACGGGGAATAGCTGGTGCTGGTGTGAGCACACACAGTCCGGGCTCCAGCTCACCACACAGTCATGGAATAATCCGGCTTGGAAGGGGCCTCACCAGGCTGTCGGGTCCGTCCTCTTGCCCGAAGTAAAATTACTATTTAAGTCCAGTTAGGGTGCTCAGGGCCTTGGGCCTGCACATTTTCAAGACGTATCTGTGGTGCTGGTGGTAGGGTGTGGGGGTTGGTTTGGTTTGGGGTTTTGCCAAGTCGGGGAATCCCTATTTTAGCGCGTTCCAACAGCAACTCCTGTGTTTTTACTAGTTTGATGTGAAAGCTTTTACCAAACAGTCCTTTGGAGCTGGGAGGAGCCCAGGCCACCCATCCTCCCCTCCGGGCCGGCGGTCAGTCCCTGTCCGTCTCGGTCGGTCCTGGTTCGTCCCGGTCGGTCCGGGCGGTCAGTTCTGGTCCCTCCCGGCGGTCAGCCCCGGTCAGTCCCGGTCCATTCATAGCAGTCCCGCCGCCATTCCCGCGGCGCTCGACTACTCGGCGCTCCTCCCGCTGGCGGCTGGATGGCTCTGCGCTCGGCAGCGGTGGCTGGCAGGGCCGGAAGCAGCCGCCGGCCTGTCCCTCGGCCCGGCGGGACTCGGCCGCGCTCAGCCCGGCTCGGTTCGGCTCAGCTCAGCCCGGCCGGGCTCGGTCCGGCTCGGCTCCCGCGGGCTCGCTGGACTGGGCCCGACTCGGGCGGGCTTAACTCGGCCCGGCTCGGTTCGGGCTCCCGCGGCGGGGCTGAGGCGGGCGGGCGCCGCCATGGTGTGAGGGGCGGGGGCGAAGGGGCCGAGCCGGAGCCATGAACCTGCTCCCGGCCAACCCGCACGGCAATGGGCTGCTCTACGCCGGCTTCAATCAGGACCACGGTGAGGCTGCGGGCCCGGGGAGCCGGGTGGTGCCGCGGAGGGGCGGCGGTGCAGAGCCGGGGCCGGGCTGGGCTGGGCCCGGGGCTGCCGCGGCTCCCGACCCATCCCTGCGGGGTCCCGCTTGCGTCCCGGGGCTGCTGCTGCCTTGGGGATGCCCGAGGTGTGGCGGCTGCAGCTGCTGGAAGGAGCCGGGAAGGCCGCTGGCAGCGGCAGGGTTTAATGGTTCTCCCGTTGTTTTAGCGCTGTGCGGTCGTGTCTGTGCCCAGCGCTTCGGAGAGTTGAATGGGTGGGTGAGGGGAGAAGGACCAGGACCGGGTTTGTTGGGGCTTGGTGCGCTGGGCTGCTCACCGTGTGTGGCTCCGGCAGGCTCCTCAAAGCCCGTGCTTCAGGGGCTTCTTTGGGAGCTGCTCACAGTTCAGCCCTTTCTCAGTCTAAGTACTCCACATTCAAAATGAGTGGTGTAACTGCTTTTTTCTTTCTTTTTACCTGGTTTGTGTTTTAAAAACTGTGGTTGACTCTACTACTCACACTGGCAGGCAAGCTGATACAACAGCCCCTGTGCATCCTTGGCTTATCTTTTCCCTTTGTTAGAGGGGAAGGCCTGCTCCAGAAACAGGGTGCGTGTTCCTCATCCTGCTTTGGCAAGACAAAAATAGCACCAGTCTTATGAGTAAGTGTCGTTTTTGTGGAATAAGGAGTAGAAGCTCGTCATTTTGTAACATCCTTTTGCCTTAATAAATAATATTCTTGCTTAAGACACTCTTGCAGCCTCTGTCGTTGTAGACTGCAGCTCATGTACCTGTTGCTGCTGCTGTTGAAGTCGTGTGTAAACATGAATTATTCTGTTGATTTTAGTCAAACGTCTCTGATGATGTCTTGGCAATAGCACATGAAGCAGGTAATGAGGTGAGAGCATCTTGGCAGCTCTCTTCCTTCATCCCATAGAAAAGAATAGAATAGTTTGTTTCTTAGCCTCTCCAACAGAGATGGAAAAAGATTTTTGAGCATGAGCTTGATTTCAGATCTACAGGGTCTGTAATGGAGCAGTGATATATGATGCTTGGCCTGTAGAGCTGTGCAAGAAGAAAAGTTTCTCTTTTATTGCAAAATGCCTTTAGATCATCATTTTAGTGTGAAATTTGTTTGTTATGAAGGCTCCCTTAATTCTGTAGCAATAAATGCAAGACATGCCCCTTTTTCAAATGATGTCACATCCAAAGCACCTTGAGGAATTTGTCTTGGCAATCTGTGAGCTGGCAGTATTCATGTCCCATCCCACCTCACCTGGCCAGGCAATTGAGTGATGACAAAAACCATGAAGAAAAAGCACAATTGGCTTTTGTTTGGCAGTTCCTGGAGCTGCTCCTGTTGGGAACGATGACGCTGCACTGCAGGTAACTCAGTGACCTTTTATGAGTTTAGGGCTCTTGTAAAGTGCTGAAGGGCAGGTGATGTTTGGCCACCTGAAGGAGAGCAGAGGGGAGGGAAAGCTGCCTGCTTCCTCCTTGCTTCTGCCAGGAATAGAACGTGAGTCACTGGAGTGCTGAAGCTCACAAGTGTGGGTGTCTGCATGTACTGCCACAATAACCTAATTTCTCAGTAATTTAAGACTGGCCAATCCCACAAGGATGGGAGAACAGGAGGAACCATCTAAGAAGTCTCTCTGGGACTGAATCTCCCTGACTGGCAAATGATGAAGCAGCTGTGGTTGTTCTGCCATGGGCCTCCCTTGCTCTGACTTGAGCGATGCTGGTTTTGTATCAGGCACCTTTGCTACTTTTAGGCTTTAAATTAAAAAGCAAAGAAACAATGTAACACAAGGAAATGGAAGTTGTCAGTTGTTTGAAGTCAGAATATTCTGATTTTATCTTCTTAATTTTGAGACTGTGAGCTCCTGATTTCAGTTCCTTTCCTAATGCTTTGAGAAGGACACTAAAGTGCTTTTGAGAAATGAAGAGACAAAACATCATAATAAATGGCCATACCTGTCAATTGCTGACAGATTTCTTTTATCACTGTTGCAGCCTAAAGCTGCTTTGAAAACTGAGGTGTGGGTTTGTTTTGGTGTGGAAACACTTGACTTAAGTATTTACTCTTCTCCAGTGGGCTGGAATGCTTTGTGGGACCCCACAGTGTTGGTAGGGTCCTGTGCTCTTGGCTTTACACAGCATTTATGGTGCCAAGGAAAAACACCATGGCAGAGACTGTGCTGGACATTGTCACTTCCCTGTGCTCCACTACTGCCACTGTGGGACCTCACACCCCAGAGCCTGCAGGTTTCTCTGTCCCCTTCAGCCTGTGGCATCTTCTAGGCTGGTCCTTCATTTAACCCTTCCTTTTTCTGCAGATTTGGAGGAACAAAACTCACTCTGGTCTCACTGGCACTGGTAGCAAAAAGCACTTTTACTGTAGGAACAAGCATGACTGTGGGTCAGGGCAGTAACTCTGTAATCATTACATTTTTTAAAGAAAACATCTGAATTATCTTTTGTCAGTGGCTTTTCAGCTCATCTGTCCCTTCTTGAAAAGAGAGGGGCACTTCTTGTGGAAGGAAGCGAACCTAAGGAAGTGTTCCCTCCTCTGTCAGCCCCTTCCAACTCTCACATGGAAGGGCTTACCTTCCTTGCAGAAATCTGTAGCCATCACATTTGTGATTCCAGTGGAACAGAAATCAGTCAGATGGGAATCACCAAGCTTCAAAGCTGTTCCTGTAACCTGGAATTGAAGCAGGAACAGGAATCTTCCTGTAGAGTTTTCTTCTCTTGTTTGACTCAGGGGTTGCCGTGCCTGAGAGATCCAGATCTCTGTGGGTAGTGATCGACCACATGGGGAATTTCACTGTTACTCACATCCCCACGTTCTGCTGTGTGTCTTCAGTTAAAAATGTGGATATTCCCAAGGCATTAAAGCAGCCCACGTCTTACTCATGAGGTTGGTCCTGCAGAAAGCTGTAGTGGTGCTGCAGGAAGTGTAAAGTGTGTGTTTGATTGCATCAGGAATGCTGCATTTGGGTTGTTAGGAGCTTCTGGGATCAGCACAACTCAAACCTTACAGCACTTTCTTACTGGGAACAGCTTCAGCATCCCTTCCCTTTGACTTCTCTGGAAATACAGTATGGGAGTAGAAAACTTGCTGGAAAATAATTATATGGATCAGCTGTGGGGAACAGATCAGTTCTATCCTGTCCAGCAGTGCTTTATGCAGAGGGGAAGGTTTCCATTGCAGTTTGCTCCCTGGCTATCCCAGTGCTGGGAGGTCACTGCTTACAGACCTGGCTACCAGAGCCAACCAGTGCTGAGGGGGGAGGAGAGAAAGTCAACATATCAAACCCTATTGCAATATGGTTGCTAATCCTGCTACAATTACTACTTTGTGTGTGTGTGTTTATCTATGTAAACAAGAACTTTGTGCACTTAATTTGTTACAATATCTTGGACAGGGTGAAGTTGTACCTGGGAGCCTTTCAGGTTAAGGGTGTAGGTTTTTGTGTTTTGTTTTCTTCCCCCACACGCCCTGTGATTGTTGGAGTATCGAGTTTGGGGAAGGGTTGTGTTTAGACAGAGTTCCTCAGCTTTTATTTGAGGGGTTCAAATCATTGCAGTACATAAGAATAGAACCAGAGTAACTGGAACTTACGTTCCAGTACCTCAGAGATCTTTAACTGGATTTTTAGTACAGTACACACAAGTTGTGAGCAGCCAACCTGCCATCAGGGTGCTGGCAGTGACAGCAGCTTCTTAGTGATCATCATTGCTTTGACTTCACAGTGGCATTGCTTTGTACCAGTGCCTGTGTTCACCTGTTAGCAGAGCAAGGAGCAGGACAAGGGACTGGCAGCTCAATGGATTCCACTAAAGAAGCACATGCATACCTCTGTATGAAAAAGCAACTACAAATATTTTTCAGAGAGTTTTACTCTGGCTTCTGCTTATGTCCTGGGTTAGACTTCAGCTATTGGCATGTAATTATTGGCATGGTACAGCAGCCAGCTCTTGTTAGCATAGTTAGAGAAGCTGTTTGATAAGCACTGTGCTCTGGAAACATCCACAGCAGAGTCATAATGAGGTGAATTTGGATCTATTAAGAAGGGAGGGAGCTCACTTCATAACTGTTGGACCATAAACATTAAGATGCTGGTTTCCTGCACTCTAGTGCATGGCACAGGATCCAGGTGGGTTGGGAATTGGTTTCCTTTCCTTCTATTGTTTTCTTACCTGCCTAAAACCAATACAAAGGCATTTCCACCAGGCCAGTGTAGAGGACAACTTCTCTGGAAGATTTTCACTTGCCATCACTAACAGAGCCTTGAGTGCTCTTCAGCTTGAGTGTAACCATGCAGTCGTTGAACAATGCTTTCCTAACCCTCTGGCTCTTGCTTCCTTCTTGAGTGTATCTGGCAATTACTATATATGTGTATATATATGTGCTTTTTACCACAGGATGCTTTGCATGTGGAATGGAAAATGGATTCCGAGTTTATAATGCAGATCCACTCAAAGAAAAAGAGAAACAAGGTAAAACACTTACTTATTACACCACGCTGCTCTGTGTTGGAAGCTCAGCCTTCTCATCTTTTCCTGACTGGTTCTTGCTCAGCTTTCACTTTTCCATCCCTAGAAGGCTTTGAATAAAGCCTCAGGAAAGGCAGCTCCTGCTGCTCCCACAGGGACTCTCACTTGTGCCATTGCCTGGTCAAAAGTCTCCCTGCTGTTAATTTGCACAGTTGGCTGATGAGGAATTTGTCTCAGCTTCTGGCAGAGTTGTGTTTGCTGTTGCTAATGTTTGTAGCCTGAGTAGGAGAGGCATTTCCTGGGTATTTACGAGCAGGAGGAGTCGCTCCCTGCAGCCATCAGAAGTTGTTCTGATCATCTGTGCTGATCTGAATGATCCAGTGTGGCAGTAAGACTCCAGGCTTTTTCCTGGAGATCTCAGTGTAACATTTCTCATACTCAAGAGTATTGTCTGCAAGAGCACTGAGAGGTCAGACCTCTAATGCTCTAAATCTTACCTTCTATGTATGCTTTAAAAATGTGGGAGGATCTTAATATGGTAAAGCTACTCCTGTGTCTTAACAGAAGTCAGTAGATGAGCTGTGTTAACAGTGGAGCTTTTTATCAGAAAGCAAACAAAACTGAGTCAAAATATGAGAAACTGAAACTGAGCCATGTCATTCTAATCCTAAATATAGGAAGTGAGCTGCTAAACAGGTTTCCCAGCACTTTCGGCCTGTGGTGAGAAAATGGATTTAATAAGAGGAAAAATATACTTAAACTAACAATTCCTACAAAATCAGGCACACTTTCACTCGCTACCACTGTAAGGATTTTAGTCACTGTTCACATGGCCAAAGCTGACAAACTATTTTCTGCTCCTAACAGTAAATTCTTCCATAAGCAACATGCCTTGGGACTATCACTTGTGACAGTGTGCTCAGAGAGTCAGGATTAGCCTGAAATCCTGTAGAGTTCCTTGTGAAAACTTTCCCTGCCAGTAGCTCTGGATGGAGATGCTTGCAGGACTCCTGTGGTGAAAAGTTCCTTATGAGTCAGAGTGCCTTTTCCCTGTGGATTCTGAGAGCTCTCACTGAACTGGCTGTGTAGGCACACAGAGATCCTGGTCATTGTTCCTGTAGGTTTAAACCTGCCCAAGACACTCCCAGCTGGAGCTTGTCCATTTGATTTTCTCTGTAACCCAGTATGAAACCAAATCTTGTTGCAACCCCAGCTTGTCTGTCTTACACCCAGGAGTTCCAAGAAATTCCCATCCAAGCAATGACTCAGTGCTCTAACACAGATTCAGAACACATTACACATTCTTAAATTGTTTCAGGTTGTCCCTTGTAAATACTGTAGACCCTTTTGTCACAGTGATAACACCTCTTCATAGCAGAATGTTCTGTCCTGCTTTAAATGCTTTAATGGAGTCAAGAGGAGGATCTGGTACAGAAAGGGGTAGTGTTCAAGTACAACTGTTCAGGAAGGAAACACAGCACTCAGAAGTGCTGTTGAAGAAACCACAAGGGCTTGTTTGAAATCCAAGGCTTTACTGCTCCAGTATGAAAAACTTTCAAGGAATCCACATTCTCTGGTTTTTAAGGGCAGCCAGGGTAGGAAGATGCTCTTCTTCTCATGTGCCTGAGAAATGTGCTGGATAACACAAGCTTTTCTTGTAACAGTGCTAAAAGTTAGATGTCAATTTAACCAGTTCTGACACTTTCAAATGAAATACTTGTCTTGCAGAGTTTCTAGAAGGTGGTGTCGGCCATGTGGAAATGTTGTTTCGTTGCAACTATTTAGCACTAGTAGGTGGAGGAAAAAAGCCGAAGTACCCACCCAACAAAGGTGAGCTTGAGGGGGGGACCCTGCACAGGCCAGCCTTGGGCCTGTGTGACACTGCCAGAGAGCTCCCACAGCACAGCCCTGAGCTGATGTCCTGAAGGTCGGGTGGAGGGGATGCTGCTGCAGGTCTAAGTCTCTGTGGTGCAGTGAGTTGCATCACTGCTGGTGCAGTGCTAACAGGCTGGTACCTGCAGGGACTGCTCTCCAAGGCCTGCTGACCTTCTCACAGTGAGCTCTGCAAGGAGCAGGAAGCTCCCTGCCTGGCAAGCTTTGTAGGAAAATGTACTACTCTTTTCAACTGGTGCATTAATTCTTCCATAACCCCTAGAGCAAACAAAAAAAGCTGCTTTTCTTTAGAATAATATATCTTTATTGTCAGTTTTTGTGGTTGGAGTTGACCAGCTCCTGCCTGCACAAGTTACAGTGTGAGTGAGGGGGTTGATGTGTAGTGCCTCAATGCCTTCTGGATAGCAGGATGCCTGTCTGCAGCTGCTTAACCATTGGGTGAACCTCTTGATCAGACTGCTGGGGAGCTGCAAGTTGTTATAAGGGAGCTGTGGATCTTTAAATATGCCTCGATGGTCTAATGCAATCTCTGCACTGTTCTAGTCATGATCTGGGATGACCTGAAGAAGAAGACTGTCATTGAGATAGAGTTTTCCACAGAAGTCAAAGCAGTGAAGCTGCGAAGAGACAGGTAGGTACAGCAGAGGGGTGCAGCTTGGCTCTGTGCTCCTACTCACTTCCAGCTGCTTGTAAAAAGAAAAAGATCCTGCTGTAACACCAGCAGGTGAAACAGGCTTCTGGGGCCAGGATATTAGGTGTAAACAGGCCACAGTTTAAGTATACTGCTATGTGAAGCCTTGGTGAAAAGCCTACAAGAATTCCTGGTCCCCTAATGCAGGGAAATGTTCTCCTGTGGCTCCTGCTGGTTTTCTAGGTATGGAGGGGAGTGAAGAAAATTCCAGCAGATCCCTGGAGCAAGAGCAGCTGTGAACAGCTGGAGTCTGTGTATGCGTGGGTGGAGGGGCTGGATAAAAGTGCTTTGCAGGCTTATCATTGCGTGGCTGCTGCAAGGCTGGGAGTCTCCTGTGGGGGAGGGCAGGAAGAATGTGGCTGTTAAATCAGTCTTTGCAGGTCTGAATGAATGTTTGTGTCCCTGTTTTATCCACCCGAGTCACAGGAACTTCTGGTCTGTTTCAGAATCGTGGTTGTCTTGGACTCGATGATTAAAGTTTTCACCTTCACACACAATCCCCACCAGCTGCACGTCTTTGAAACCTGCTACAACCCTAAAGGTTAGTTGTACATGTGAGCTGGGGGATGGAAGCAAGTTTATTGTGTTCTTGACGTGCCATTTATCTTCAGCTGCCTCAGTCAGTTCTTTAGAAGCCATTAAACACTTACTGCACTGCAGTCGTGTCCTTTGGAGATGCTTTTGTGTTTATAGAATGGTTATTAGAATTTATAAATACTTGGCCCAGAAAAGCTGTTTCCTGTGCTCATGTTATAGATGTGATTTCTGAAGAACTGTATGCTTTCTTCTGCAAAGAACCTGTATTTTTACTGGAAGGTTAATTATAAACACAAATTCCAGTAAAGTGCATCATTTCTCTTTCCTAATAGAGCTGGAGGTGTTGAGCAAACTCTTCTCTCCTGTTAAAAAGAGCCCAATGAGCAAACTGATGCTGTTCTGTTTAAACAGCAAGGCCTGGCTGTGGCTGTTGCTGAGCCCAGGGGAGGGGCTCGGGCTCATGCAGTGATGGCAGCAGGAGCAGAAGGAGCTGCTGAAGGGCTCTGCAGGGCTGGCAGGGGCTTGGAGGAGTGTCAGCAAGGGTGGAGCAAACACTTCTTGGTAGTGCTGCACGTGGAACAAGGGGTGCACGCAGGGCTTGGTTGGTGGAGAGGATCAGCTCAGATCTCAGGAGGGTGTTTTCTCCACCACATTATACAGGATTGGAATCCCCATCTCTGAGGGTTTTCATGCCTGCCTGCCTGCAGCAAACATGGAATTGCTGTCATGGAATCCCAGCCTGGATGCAGCTCCAGCAGCCTGGCTGACTGACAGGCAGGGGATGCAGGAGGAGGAGGTCTTTTCTTGTGCTGAGGTTTGAGGAATTCACTTGGCACCCACAGAACACCTGTGATTGGTGTGATTTACCTTAAATGGGCCACAAAACATTACAAAGAAAAAGGTACCAGTGCTGCAAGAACTAAGTTGAAACACAATAATATTTTCACTGATGGAGCAGAAGCTCAGATGTCATCTTTGATAAACTCTTACCCTTTCTGAGCTGCTAAGGAGACCTTTTAACTTCTTCTTAAAATAGCTTTGATGTAATGGACTGATTGGGCTGATCTGCAAAACCACCCAGATTCTGGATAACCACAGCTGGATTACATTGAAATAAAGTGATGATAGCAAGTTAAAATTATGCTACTCCTCTGCTTAACTGTGCTCTGCACTCATGGACAGGTGATGTTTTGGGACTAGTAATTAATGTAATGGCACTAGCCATTAAAATGGGAGTTTTACTCAGAATTATATTTTAGAAACTTACATTTGAAAAGTTGATTAGGTTATGGTAATGATCCAATTGGTTTTTTGGTTTTGTGTTTTTTTGTCTTTCAGGTCTCTGTGTCCTTTGTCCAAATAGTAATAACTCTCTTCTTGCATTTCCTGGAACACACACTGGGCACGTGCAGATCGTGGATCTGGCTAACACGGAGAAGCCTCCTGTGGACATCCCAGCTCACGAAGGAGTCTTGAGCTGTATTGCTTTAAACCTGCAGGGAACAAGAATTGCAACAGCATCAGAAAAAGTAAGAATGATGTCCCCTGCCTCTGAGTTATTGTGTGTTCCAGTGTAGTGAGATAAAATAGCAAGTCACATCCTTTGGAGGAAAGACAGAGAAATATCTGCTGGGAAAATCTGCCCCTGAACTGTGCACTCTCAGCCTTTATCTTCCCTGCTCCTCTGGGATGCCCAAACAGCTGACAGCCAAGGGCTGTGCCTGAGGTAGTATTTGTTTTAGCTGGCTGTAGCAGTGATTCTTCAGTGATATTTGAGCACAACTTGGCCCAAGTAGTTCATGTCTTTGATGTGTTCTTCAAGATTTTTTAAAAAAAGCAGGGCGGGGGGAGGGAGTTTATTTGAATTCTTCACCTTTATTATTTTCTGCTTAAATTCGCTCCAAACCCACTGGCTAAAGAAATACTTGTAAATATTTCAGTTGTACTGGTGGGCTCTGTTCTGCTCTGGCTTAGCCCCTGTTACAGAGCAGGACAGGGTGGGCTGCTCCCTCACACAGAAAGGGCCACGTTTCATGGGGATGGAGAGACAGGACACTGACAAGAACACAAAGTTAGGGTGCAGATTCCCTGTGCTGGGCTGAGGCAGAGAGGCAAATGTCACAGAGCTGCCTCCTACCTGGGATCCACAGAGAGAGCTGCCAGGACATTTGTCTCCCCAGGGAATGTCAGACAGATGGACCCATCTCCCTGAGGCAAGCACAGCTCTTGCTGCTTTCTTCCACTCAGCTGAAATCAGTTTCTTAAGGACAAGCCAAATTAATCCAAGGAGTCTCTGTTTCACATAGTTTCTACTGCCCAGCCTGTCACTCAAACAGTTTAAAAAAAAATGTATCCCAAGTCTCTCTTAAGCTTAATGATTTCATGTCTTCTAAACAGAGTTCTAAAAGCTGCCAACTCCATTGCTAAATAGAACCATTATCTGCTGCGTTTGTATTAAACATTCCTTGTTTTGCATAGAGAAAAAGTTCAAGCAGCTTTTATTTTCCAAATGAACTAAGAGTCTGAGCACAGTCAGCAAACATCTCAAGCCTGTCTCTTAAATCAAAACTAAGCTATGTTTACCAAGTCTTTCACTGCTGGGTAGTTATTTCCTGGTGTGTGATTGGAGAGCTGACTCTTTTAACCAGGTGTGTAACAGGAGCTGCAGGTGGTGATGCACAGCCCAGTGTACACCCAGTCTTCATCAGAGGAAAGCAGCACTGATTTGTTGATCACTTTATTTGAGACACCCTGGCTTGTTCTGCAGCTCTGCTGTCAGGCTGGGCGACTCCAGCTGAAGGAGTTTCCCAGTGCAGTGTTCTGTCACCTGACTGGGTGGTGCCTCAGATTTGGATCAATACAGATCATGAGTGTGTGGTAACTGATTCTTCTAGGTTATGTCAACTGAACCAGTTTTAAGACAAGACCAGCCACAGCTTGATTATGCTTAGTGGGAAAGAATTGCACAGCAGCAATGAAAAATGCAGTACTACTGAGGGGAGCAGGGCAGAAGGGACCCACAGGTCCTGGGCACACTCTGCACCCGCCAGTGTCTGCAAATCAGGGCCAGGGCTGCAGCAGTGCCTTAGAACTGAACTTAAAGAGACTTCCTGAGTCAGTAAGTGACAAGATTGTACCCTAAAGCATTATAATGTTCTGGTGATGGTGTGTGGGGAAACTACTGTTCTTCCCCAAAATTAAGAAAGGTTTGCAAATCTACCAAGAAGAAAACCCCAGCAGTGGGTGCAGGGGCATGCTGGTCAGACAAAATTTTAGGATGCATTCACAGATGTAAAGACAGTCTTCTGCCTTTCCTAATACAATGCTTGATTCCTTTCCAAGGGGACCCTCATAAGAATATTTGATACTTCATCAGGGCATTTAATCCAGGAGCTACGTCGAGGATCACAAGCAGCCAATATATACTGGTACGTTCAGCTGCTTCTGTGCCATCTGTGGGTCTGGCTGTGCTGAGCCCCTCAGCCAGCACAGGATGGCTGTGGTACCCTGGCTGCCTCTGCACCTCCCTCTGGGCTCGCTGCTGGGAGGAGAAGGCAGGAGCTGGGAGCTCTGTGAGGCCTGGCACAGGCTGCAGGACCAGGGACAGAGCTGTGGCTGGTGCCAGGCTGACTCTGCTCAGTCCAGGTGGGAACTGGGGGATGCTGAACTTCCCACTGACACCCAGGGAGTGCCCTGATGCACTGGAACACTGCTCAGGGGGACTGGGGCGAGCTCAGGGGCAAGGGGAGCTTTATCCCACATCCTGCTGGGCAGGGGAGCACCCAGGGCACAGGTGTGGCTGTGCCAGGAGCAGGGAAACCCTCTGCCCATTGTCCATGAAAACTCCCACTCCTCTGCTGAGCCCCACTGTGGGGTAGCAGTTGCAGGTTCTGCCCACCCCTCAGAGCAGAGCTGGTGCATTTCCTTCCAGCAGTGTCACAGTGACCCACAGCAGTGCTGTCCATGTCAGGGCTGCTGCTGCTGCCCCTGCAGGCCCTGTTCTGAGAGCTGCCTGTTCATCCCAAAGCAGCCCTGGCTCGGGGCAGCCCCTGCTCCTCCTGAGCTGCTGTTACCACCCCACCTGCCGGGCTGGCACTACTGCAGCAGCAGAACTGTCTGTGCCAGGGCTGTGGGTCTGTCCCAGGAGAAATCCTGCAGCTCTCTGTGTTCTCTGCAGTATTAACTTCAACCAGGATGCTTCCCTCATCTGCGTCTCCAGTGACCACGGCACAGTCCACATTTTTGCTGCAGAAGACCCCAAAAGAAATAAGCAGTCAAGGTAGGGATGGAGCCATTCTGAAACCCTGGGGGTGGTGGGGGTCCTTGAGCTTTGAATTGCGTTTAGAACACTGGCCTTGTCACTCAGCAGCAAAATCTCTACACTGCTGAAGGTGGAAAAAATGATCTGCTGGGCTGGCATGAAGCTGCAGATTTAGTGATCTCTGGTAATTGCCAAGTTCCTGCTGTCCTTTGAGGGGCTGTAGCATTTCAACAGAGGGTCAGTGTAGGTTTTAGTTGACCTTAGGATGAACATAGGTTGTGGCCACTTTCCTCTACTGAAAATCAATCCTTCTGGCAGTTTTTGCAGTCACTTAAAGCCAGCAAGGTAATTGTAGTGTCTCTTCCTGCAAGGGGAAATTACTCATGTTATCTGATTCTTACTCAAATAAAAAGCCAGTAAAAAATCGAGTGAAACCTGCACCTTGTTCAATCACTCCAGCAGCTCTGAATTCACCCTAGTCAACACCTTACCAACCTGTTCATGTCTTTTTTTTGTTTTCTCTTTCAGTTTGGCCTCTGCCACCTTTCTCCCCAAATACTTCAGTTCCAAATGGAGTTTTTCCAAATTCCAGGTTCCCTCAGGCTCTCCGTGCATTTGTGCCTTTGGAACAGAGCCAAATGCTGTCATAGGTGAGTGATGGAGGCATCCCCAGGTTCTGGATGGAGCACCAGGCTTTGAACTGTGCTGGCTTGGAGGGAGGGAGTGCTCTGCTGAGACAGGGCTGAGTGTCCCTGTCATCCCAGAGCGCTGGCTGCTCCCACTGCCCGCAGAGGGAGGCACGAGGCTGGCACAGCACGAGGCTGGCACGGCCCGAGGCTGACAGGGCTGGTGGCCCATGGGTCCCTCCAGAACACCTCTGTGAGTCTGAAGGGCAGCTTATGCTGGAGCAAAGGAAAGCACCTCTGGCACAGCCCCCTGACCCCGCTTGTTTGTGTTGCAGCAATATGTGCAGATGGCAGCTACTACAAGTTCTTATTCAACCAAAAAGGGGAATGCTCAAGGGATGTGTACGCTCAGTTCCTAGAAATGACAGACGACAAGCTTTGACTGAGGGGAGGGGAGTGCCCGGCTCAAAGCACTGCCTCGGCCACCCCGCGCCTTTGGGGGACAGTATCTGAGTGTCCAGCACTGATCCAGAAGTTCAGCAGAGCTCATGGAGAAGCCTGGCTCAACATGATCACAAGCAGCTCTGAAGTAGTGGACTACATATGTTTGTTCTCATTTCTGCAAGTATTCATCATTAAAGTCTCTTTGGGTTACTGTCACCAACTCAAGTTTTCAAGATGTGGCTTTCAACAAGCTTGTGCCTATTGGGTTTCTCTTTAGTCTAAACTGTGACATGACTGTAGCTCCAACAAGAGTGCCTGCCACAGGGAAAGCTCTGCAGGGGCTGTCCACACCTTCGGCTGGCTTTAGGAAACAGGATGTGAAACCAGAAGATTTCAGGCATTGCTTTACTTCCACTGCATGGCTGGGAGTGGTGAATACTCCAGGTCATGCTTTCTCCTCCCTCCCCTGGCACAGCTGAGGGAACAGAGAAGGTGACAAGTATGGAGCAAGGGACACCTGTAGATCAAGTCCTGCTTGTCCTCTGACCTGGTGCCCAGGGCTGGGTGGTGGTGGTCGTGTGGCCCTGCCAGTGCTGCTTCAGGTGAGGGATCAGCATTGCTTTTCCAAGGTGCCAAACTCTGTGAAGCAGCTGGAGGCACCTTTGGGCAAGGGCTGACCCAGCTCCCCTCTCCTGTGTGAGCACAGCAAGCACCCAGGGCTCCTGTAGTTGTAGAGCTGATTCCTTCCATAATCCAACAGCCGGTACTGGTGTGACAGCTGTGAAACTGCTGCAGCTGGGAGGCTGGAGAGGCCATGGCCATGTCCAGCACAAGAACTGAACAAGGTGGCAGGAAGTTCCATGTCTGCAATGGCTTTAAACTTGCAAACTTGTCTTTTTTTTTTTTCCTTTGAGCTGTCGCATACTATTGCTGCTGGCCCAGGGACAGGTAGGTTAGACTGAACCCACTGACTTGTACACTCTTCCCCAAAAATTGTTACCCTATTTCCTGCTGACCTAAGGCACAAGCTCCTAACCCAGAACCTGAGATAGCCCCAAGTTTGGCATCTGTGGCACTAAACACTGGGGCAGGGAGGTCTTGCTCTTCTGAAAGCTAATTTCACAGATGCTTCAGCCCTGACACTCTGTGACTTCAGCTGCAAACTCTAACTTTGACAAGTCCCTTTTAGTGTCATGTAACCTACTAAGGACTAACTTACCATGTTGATGTCAAGGTTGCATGTTGCTTTTATGCGTATTTAACCACAAGAATTGTTTTGCACACTTATTTGTAATATGTTATTTCTTTTAAATAAAAGTGACTAACTTTGCTGTATTCACTGATGGTCACAGCCGTGGTTTCCATTGCTCCAGGCTGGGGGAAATCAACATGTGAGTCAATAGTGGTGGCTGGACAGGAGCTGAATCTGCTGCATGAGGAGGGGACAGGAGCACACGAGCCACTGCCTGGGACATGCACCTTGCTGTCTGTCCCAAAACAAGTCCAACTTCCCAGTGCAAACCAGTTCTTGTTCAGCACTCACCTCACCATTCCCCCCCTGCTGGGCTGGACCAGCAGAAGGACCTGGAGCTCATCTCCTGGAGAAGGAGGGGGTGGGGAAGCGCTGCAGACGCTCCCCAAGGGCGATGTAAATCCTCTCCCTGTGCAGCTGGAGCTGCTCCTGATCCCAGCACCAGGAAACTCCCGAACTCCCCACCCAGTCCCTGCCCCAACAGCTCTGCTGGGCCTCAGCTGCTGCTGCACCACCCCCCTGCCCTCCTGTTCCCATTATCCTAGAGCTGACAAGAGACAACAAACACATTCCTGGGGAAGATTTAAACTCTTCTAAACCTGTCAAATTTTCCCTAAACCTCTGCTCCAACGTGGCAGCAGGAACAAAAATAACACACCTGTGCAGGCAGGCAGCAGTGCTGCAGTAACCCTGGAATGCCCTAATACACCCCAGATGTCTTGTGCTACCTGCAAATGGATGTGATTAGGTACAGCTGTTTCACAGGGATCAAATCCAGGAGTGAGCCTTCCCAGCTGGTGCTGCTCTGCCAGCGCTTCAGCACTGCAGCACTCCTGTGTGACTGTACCCAGCGTTTGCACAGCTCTACAGTCAAATGGAACACTGCTCAGTCAGTCACTGGCCGGCAAAGGGAACGGTGCTTTGAGGGCTGTGGGCCCTGTACCTGGCACTGATGGACTGGGGGTGCCACACGGCCACGGGATCACCCCCAGCCAGCAGGAAAGCAGAGCTCCCACAGCAAGAGTAAACCACGGCTGCTCCTGGAACACAACGCATTGGCACCAGCATCCGCTCCCAAAGAACAGGGATTAGCAGTTCCTTCTGCATTAAAAACTAACTCAACGCCTTCTCTCCTCATTTTGCCATCTCTCTCCACAGTACCTGTGTCACAGTTCAGAATCCTGACAGGAAAACTAATGAGTCAGTGCACTCAATTCTGCAGTAATTCCAGGTATCTGCCAGCAGAAACTGTGGAATACGAGGATTGCTTTCAGAACCTTTAGGCAGTCACAATAAAGGAGAAAATACAAGATTAATCAGTGCAGCTGGAGATGTGAGACACAAGCAGTTCTTACAGGGCAGCCACAGAATGCCACTGAGCTGGGGCTGGGTCACACTGCTCTGCCTGCCCCTGGGGCAGAGTAACAATTACACCACTTCACTGCCTCCATGGTGAGCTATTTTCTTCTTCCCCAAGGACTCTGTTTATTCAGACCATTCAGTGCTTTCTGTTCAAGGAACAGGCTCTGCCCATTCAGCTCCAAACACCACGGCCCTGCCCAGCAGTTCCACAGCCATCCAAGGCTTGGGGAGTTGGGTTTCTCCCCAGCTCTTGAAAGCATTGCCATGAAAACCTGACCCAGCTTCCAGCAAAGTTTTCCTGGTCCCTGAAAGCATTTCCCCACCTGCTGAGAAACAGAGACTGTAAGCAGTGCAGGAAAAGGGGATCAGACACCAAACCCACATTCATGACAATGATTCCAGAAAGTGCCTTCTCCTAAAATTTACTTACAGAAATAATGCTCCATCTAAGGCAGACACGCTGCTGTGCCCTCCTGTGCCCCAAGCAGTGCAAAGCCCTGGCAGGGTCCAGCCCCAGGCTCCTGGCACAGGGCGTGGCTGGAAGGGGCACCTTGGCCTGGTGGGGCTGGCACAGAAGCTGCATTAACCCCAAATATACATCCATATTCCAAACACACTGGTTGAGTAATTTCAACTTACTTAATTTGCTGAATAAAATTTAATTTTATTTTAAAAAATCTTATACACTATTATTCACCTAGCCCTAGTTGTGAACAGATTCTCACTTCTGAAAATAAACCACATTCTAGTCAATTCATTCAACACCAAATTAAATTACTAGTACTGGATTTTTTTTCTTAAAAAAAGTATGTTAAAACTTTACTTTTTTTTTTATTTTTAAAACCTCTAAAGAAAACGTTGCAATTGTACAGAAATGCTTCTTTTCAGGTTATGCTTTTTTTTAAATGCCTGTTATAAATCCAGCTTGTGTAGAGTTTTTTTTTCATAGTTTTTTAATGTATTATCTGCAGAGACATTGTAACAGTTCCATTGTGTGGATGAACACAAAACTTGTACACATTTCTCATATTTGGTCTTTAGGTAAATAGTTTCCAAAAGCTGCCTAAAATAACCACTCCAAACTGTTCAGTCCATCATGAAAATACAGTTTTTCCTTTCGTAGCAGGAAAGGAAATATAAATAATGCATCTTTATTACAGAACAGGACAAAAACCAGATTCCCATGGAGCCAGCTCCGGCTCCCACTCACCTGGCTGCAGGAGGAACTAAGACGTTGTGTGAGTTGAAGACTGAACAGCAGCCTTGTTTCAATTGAATTTTGAAATGTAAAGTGGAATCTATTACCACATTAAAGTGAGAAATTACCGATACATTTTAAAATGTTCAACTGCAGAACACACACTTAAAAAAAAAAAAATTATTACCATAATCTGGTAGCCACTGTTAGAAAACCACAACAGCTACTGGTCATGGAGACCCCGAGGTCAGTGTCTGACATCAAAGTGTTACAGAGAAACGGGGCAGATTAATTTCTACTCAAGGGTGCTTAAGCTTAAAAATATCGAATATACCTCTGACAAGATAATTTTACTCTTTTTAAAAGGACTCGTGATAAAGAATTTTATCTTTCTAAATGAAGAACAGTCTGTTATCTTAAACATACACAATATTAAGCGAGACTCTTGTTTTACTTTAGACTGGAAAAATATGCCAGGGACAGTCAAAGTCAACACAAAGTAACAAACAGCAAAAGGTAGCAGAGAGAGAAACAGGTAAGTGCAGCTCTGGTCAAATCCATAGCAGTTCTTTACGTCAGTTAACGGCTCATTTACATCAGAGTTTCTAATCAGTTACATGCAAGCCCAAAGAAGCGTTTGATCACTACACATGGTAATAAAATTTGATTAAATTTATCAGGCAACTGCTAAAATATGAAAATTTGCAGATGTAATAAAGTAGCTTTATCTGAACTTGAACAGGACAGACAAAAGTAAATCATTCCGTTGGTTAAAAAACCCCTACATTCAGTTTTTTACCAAACAAAATTTCACATGAAAAGTAGTTGTGTGATTCCAAAGTTTCCGGAGTAGAAATGGAGTGATTTGAAATGTCAAAGACCCCATTGTTTTGCAAAGAAATGAAAATACACCTCAAAAATTTCTAATTCCACATGTGAACAACAAAATACTGCATATCTATCAACAACTGCATGGGTGGGTGGTTCGGAAAGGCTTAGCTGCCACGGTGTCGGAATGGCTCCTGCCTCTGTTCCCTTTAGGAATTTACAATCGTTTGAAACCAGTCACACTAAGCGCTATCATGCTGCCGTTACACTGAGATCCTCAGTCCTGGGAAAAATCTGACAGATCCTGTTAAAGCTGCAGCCCTCCCAGCACACACAGTCCGTGGGGCAGGAGGGGTGGGGGCACAGCCTCTACAACAACATGGTTCTGCAGTTTGACTTTAAGTTACCAAGTTTTAAGGCCACCTGTGTTGGGTTTTGTTTCAGTGCTGAAAGTTGAAGTCTGATTCACAGGGCCCCTTTCCCCACTGCGTGAGAACATGTTCCAACATTTTAGGTGTTAGATTTAAGTGTCTCCTTTTGGCACCACGGAGTTTGTTTTTGTTGGTTTTTTGTGGTTTTTTTTTCTTTTTGTGTGGGTTTTTTTTTTTTTTTTTTTAAAAAAAAAGGAAAACTCCCCTAAAGTTTCTAGTTCTGGCTGCCTTTGTCACTCACTGCCACGGGTGGGGTGTCCACGTTCACAGCTATGACTATGCTCTCCCCATCCTCTGTTTTGATCCGTTTGAGTTCCTGCTGTTCCGACTGGTCTCCGTTCTGGCGCTTGGTGGGGAGCGACGCCGATGCGGACGCGTGGGTTGCTAACATATGCAAAGGACTTGCAGCAGCTGCAACAAACAGAATACAAACTTCAGCACCCTGATCCCTGTCAAATCAGATACACAACGTTGAGTTATGAAATTTCATTGTACAGTAAGAAACGTGAGTTTCCTATGGAGCCCAGAGCTCTCAGCTGACTCCCAGGGACCAAGCAATGGTGCCAGGCTGTTCTGCTGAGAGCAGGATCTGAAAGCTCCTGCTTTACTACACGTGGAAAATGGAACAGGAACAGGATTTGCTCTGCATTTCTTTCTTCTCAGATGGCACTAACCTTCTTTCACCAAAGACAAACAAACAAATATATGTGTGAACACAGCCGTGTGTGTCACACAGACAAACACAAATCTGTGTCTCTATGGGCCCAGCTCCCACTTTAGATGCTTTGCCTGAGAATTTCCTGGTTTCTTGCTGCTTTAGGAGCTACTGTAACAAGGGACCAGGACCTGGAGCACACCTCTCCACACCCATCACACACAGACAACAGTGGGAAGCATCAACTCTACTCCTGTGTGCAGCCACATTCCCTGCACACCCTGCAGCCCTCGGCTGCCGTGTCAGGGAACGTGTGGAAACCAGCTGAGCTTTCAGAATCCAGGAAAAAGAGAAAAAGAATTATTCCTTACTTTTAGAAATAGCTTTTCAGTATATTTCACATGGCTCTCAGCTCTATTCACACACCCCTTCTGACACAGAAAGTGCACCTCAAGTCTGACTGTGATGCTTTTGCTGCTCTTAAGCTGGAAGCGAAGTGGCAGCAGCCAGAACACTGACCTATAAATGTCAGTGATGGCAAAGGAGTAAAAAGGAAATGAAGGAGATAATTCACTCCATTAGAAAGACTTTTGAGCAGAAATGCAGGTAATGAATTGATGTAAGACAGCCCTAAAAATATTTCTGTAAACATATGACAAAAAGCCTTTCCTTCAGTATCAGATAATACCTAAAGCAGAACTTTAGAACAAGCTGTGAGGACCTGCCAGCAGAGCAAACCTGCCCATGCTGGGAGCAAGAGGGAATGTGTGGAATGATGACAAAGCACTGCTGCCCACTCAGCCTGCCAAGGCCCAGAGGGGAATGATGGATTCAGACACCAACCACCTCAAAACCTTACAGAATTTTGGTCTTTTCAGTACAGGTTCAATAAAATCATAATAAAAAGTAACAGTTCAAAGAGCCAACCCACAAGCAAGTTCTGGTTTTCCTGTTGGTGGCTTCCAACAAACCACCTGGGAGCAGGCACCATTTTAACAGCTCTGATTTACAGGAGCTTCTCTTAAAACTTGCTCCTAGCCTGGTTTAACAAGGAGAGAGGATGGCACTAATACATCCCTATAACAACCACAGAGAGAATAAAGAGATGCTCAGGCAAAGAGGGAGAGGAGAGGAGAGGAGAGGAGAGGAGAGGAGAGCAGGAGGAGAGCAGGAGGAGAGCAGGAGGAGAGCAGGAGGAGAGCAGGAGGAGAGCAGGAGGAGAGCAGGAGGAGAGCAGGAGGAGAGCAGGAGGAGAGCAGGAGGAGAGGAGAGCAGGAGGAGGAGAAGGGAAGGGAAGGGGAAGAGAAGGGAGGGGAGGGGAGGGCGTACCCGCGCTGCCCTGCCCCGCCACGGCGGCGCTCAGCGGCACGATGTGCGTTCCGTTCTGTGTGACAGCTTTGATGGGCAGCTGGTGCTGCCCCAGCGGCGCCTGTTGCACTATGGTAACTGTCTGTAAGGGGGTGGGCTGCGATGTCTGGATGATGCGACCAGCAGCTCCTATTGCAGCATGGCTAATGGCAGGGAGAGGCTCCACTTTCACTGCAAACAGGAGAGAAAATTTGGTTAAAATTAACAAAGTGCTCAGGAACCACTTGGTTTCACTCAATCAGCCCTCAGTGGGAGTGTGTTGTTTTATTACTCTCTCCAACATATCTGAGAAATTACAAATTGAAATCTTCAGTTTTAGCCAAACACTTCAAGCCCTGCCCTGCAAGTATTGATGCCCCATCCCCGAATGAGGCCTGGAGCAACCCAGGACAGTGGAGGCATCTCTGCCCACAGCAGATGGGTTTTAAGGCCCTTCCAAACCAAATTCTTGTATGGTTCTACAATTCCACGTTTCAAATACTGATCCCTCTGCATAAAGAGGTGCCAAAACAACCCCACAGGTTCTCACCTTTGACTTCCTTGTGGTCTCCATTCTCTTGAGGTTCTACCTTGGGCTGGGTGACCATAGCAGCTTGTGTGACAACCGCCTGTCCTGCGACAGTGTAAGTGTTTGCTGGTGCCAATCCAGTCACGTTGGTGACTGACACAGCTGGGATCTGGTGCACAACATGAACTGTCTGAACTACAGGCTGCTGGGAGGTCGATGTTGTCACGGGAGTTGCAACAGTGTAGGTGACGGGTTTGATAGCTTGTGGTAGCTGCCGTTGTACAGTAATTAAAACTGGCTGGCTAGAGAGAGGTGATCCTACCAAGAAAGAGGTCAAAATTAGACTGCCAATTTTCATTATTTCTTCTAAGCCAGTTGTTCTTTTAAACTTCACATTAAAACCTCAGAGAATTAACAAGTTCCTTCACTAATGGCTGAATGAGCCAAAAGGTAACACTGGACAATGCAGGTTAGGACAAAGTGGTTATTCCCAGCTCCAGGCTCAAGGTAAGGGCTGTACTGGCTGTGCAAGACCCACACACCACTTGGGTACCCCAGCTCTGCCCCCAAACAAAGCTGTGCTTAGCACTCATTTAAGTAAATTCCTTTCCACAGATGGGAAGACGTGTGTGCTGCAGGTGTTGTGTGCAGCATGCCTGCACTGGGAATGCTCAGGAATGCACAGGAACATGTCTACCCTCTGCAGTGCCACATTACCATCAAGAAACTGGATGGCAAATGTATATCAAAGAAGGTAATTAAACAAACACACCCTTATCCCATCATGCCTTATGCTCTTTTTGTTTTAAATAGGGAATTTCTTATCTCTCTTTATCCTTTCAGTTCTTTTATCCCCCCACTGTGGAAGGATGACATGACCACAGAGGTGTGAAAGGCCTTTCCTTATTTCTCTAACACACACAACCTTACCTTTCAGGTGTTTTTCAAGAGAACTGTTACAAGACAGCACAGTCCTACACGGGCACAGCCTCTCCTCAGCAACAGCGACCCAAGGTTCTGGAGCAGCCCCAGGCAACAACAGCCCCACCTGCTCAAACAGACCCTCCCTGGCTGTTCCCGAGTTTCTCACAAATCTGCTCTGAAGAGGTGAAATACATCCTCATTTTGGGGTACATATTGAGTCTTGGCAGTGTTTTGGTGTCATCCTCTGCCCCCAGCCCCAGTGCTGAGCTCAGGCTGCTCACCTGGGGCGCTCTGTGCAAATCGCGCTTCTTGGATGACGGCGAGTTTTGGCTGGATGGCGCTGGGCTCGGGCTCCATGGGGACAGGAGATCCTTCCCTGGACAGGCTCTCGGGGGTCTGGACGCCACTGGAGTGTGCAGACAACACTCCAGAGTGATTAGGAGAAGCTGGGGCACTTCTGTAGTTAGAAATGAAAGCAGCAGCTGATGTGTTTTAACTTCTGAACTGTGAAAGCCCAAGACCCTCCTCTAATGGGAGCGTAACACGCTGCCCGCAGCAGGGCAGGGCACAGCTACAACCCAGAGCTCAGCATCTCTTACAAGCTGCTGTTAAACAGGGACAGAACTTAAAAGCAAACTCCAGGTACAGTTAACAGAGAAGAAGTGGCTGGATGCCTTCTTAGGGAGACTCTAAAACTGTGAAACATGAACATTTCTTCTGGTGGAGAAGAGCAATGAGCAAATCTGAGGCTACAGGGCAAGCAGAAAAAGATCTGCACCAGCAGAAAGGCCATAACTTTACAGAGGGAATAATTTAAACCCAGGTATCTCCCCATCACAAATTCTGCTCCAACATTAGCAAACTGAATACACAATTGTCATCTCTAAGGTCAATAAAATGGTAGCTGGTATCTGAGAATTTTCTTTGTAAACAGTTTAAAAATCCGGTAGATGGCAGTTAGAAATTAAAATTATAATTCTGCAAAACCCATCAAAAGCACAGCAAGGCTTGCATACATTAACAATCTGATAGTTAGTTATGCAAACCGAGTTCTTTAACACTAAAACCAAGCAATAAACACCAGCCTGGTGTATGGGGCAGCCTCCTAATGAAACACACAGAATTCAAACACTGAGTCTGGATGAAATTAAATTACTAAACTTGTGACTGTATCCAAAGCTATCAAGTCTGTAGCAGCCTGAAGATTAAACAACAGCCATAGTCTTTTTGTTCATCTGGTTTTCCTTACCTAGAAGAGAGTGGTCCCAGAGGGGTTCTAAAGCAAGGTACTCCCCTAGGCCGCCTTTTCCTAAAAGCCTGCTCTATTAATTTGCTTTCAGAGGCAGGGTCTATCCTCCAGAATGAGCCTTTGCCTGGTTCTTCCTGGGAACGTGGTACTTTGATGAAATAACGATTCAGAGAGAGATTGTGACGTATTGAATTCTATGGAACATAAAAAAATATGTAGAATTCATATAACTTTTCCAAGTCAGAATGTGGCCTACTGCAGCAGTTTGTAGTATAGGAGACTCGGGGTTCAGCTCTTTAATTCCTTAATTTAACAGAACTCAGAGCACTACCAAGCAGTGCCATAAACCTGAAAGGACTCTTGCATTTGTAAACTCTTTCCCAACAATTAAAAACCCAGTATTCTAATTGGAAATAACAGGAATCCCATTTATTTCATTCTCTCATGAGAAACATGGTGACTGAAATCAATGTTTAGAACACTACAAATACTTGTGCAGAATGCAGTGTTAAAAACAAAAATAAAAATGATCAGTGCTTGTACACCACCCTTCCCCAGGTGTCCCAGCTCCTTCCGAAGGGCCAGCAGAACACAGCATACACTGCTGCTGATCCTATGTGGTAGTTCTGTTACTGTTCCACAGTTCAGAAAGAAAAGGCTAAATTGCACAAGTTCCAAAGGCAGCTGGAGTGTTGTGAATTCACCCACAGTCCAGTTTGTCTCAATAACAAACCAAGAATTTACTGTGGCAATTAAAACACCAAGTGGCAGCAGGTCCTGAACCAGCTCTTCCAGATCTTTGTCACCACGGTCCCTTTCACATTCCCACATCCTCAATTTGCTGCAACATCCCCCCACTTCTCTACCAGAGCAATGCACAGAACTGCTGACACCCTCAAGTGGCTCTATCTCTGCTTTGCACACAGAATTTCTTTTTATTTTATTTTTTTAACTTAGATAAACCCCAAAATCTCTCTCAATTTTATCAGTGAACAGGAAGAGACTGATGCTAAGGATTCACCCTGAAACACTTGTGGGGGAAGAGAGGTAAATGGGAAAAAACTTTATGTTAACAAAAGTTCTCAAACACTTGCAAAGCCAGAGTAAAACTTGCTCAAATATCTGAGTTCATGACCCTGATGGTAAGTTTGGAAAACTTAAAGCAGTGATGATAACCACATACGATTTCTTGAATGCAAACTGATGAAACCAGAGATGGTTTTTTCCCTGCCAAAAATGGAAACATAACTAGAAAGATGCCAAGAACATATTTATAAATTGTATTTATTTCTCCATATGCTAGAATAAAGGAGTGGATCCAAAAATACCTGCTAAAATAAGTTCAGAGAGAGGAGCCTTCAAATGCTCATCAAAATGAGACCATTGTATGCTAAAGGATATAAATACCTGTTTCTTAAGGTGTGGGACTGGGACATTGTAGATGTGTTTGCACTCTATGCTTTGAATGATATGTGCATATATAGCCTCAAATATGATTTAAAACATCTATCCTGTCACCTGAGCTGCAATCCAACCCCAAAGTGTAGAAGCTGGCAGAGCAGTGACTGAACAGCATCTGATTTGCAGCTTTTCCAGTTGTTTCTATGCACAGCTGCTGATTAATGACTCCAGAACACACTGCCTGCTGTGCCTATCACCTTGGCTTTAGGAAGCATTACAGCCCCAAATCCACACCCTGCTCTGTGGCAGAGCTCTTCAGCTCAGCATAACTCTGGGTGTGTGTGTGTTGGGCTCATGATGCTCACAAAGCAACATCATCCACACAGACACTCAAGGTACTGCAAAATAGGAAGCAAAACACACATCAACATTTTATAAACAGAGTCTTGTTGCTAAAACAACGTGACTGCAGCCAGGATACTGCACTGTTATGTGGGAAAGGGAAACAAAAGAGACTTCCCAGCCACAACAGCCAAGTCCTTGACTAACCAAACCCTTAGCAAACAGCCAGGAACAGCTACATTCCCCACTAACCTTGGGAGAGTGACCCAGCTTTCACTTAGGCTGCATGACAAATAAGTATGTGATTAATATTTAAAAATCTCTTCCTCTACAGGGAAGGATTGTATTCTCCAGTCTTCCACTTCTCTAGCCAATATTAACACTTCCTCACCTTCCCCCTCCTTAAATTTTACCTCCCTGACGATAACTGCAGAGGGAGCAGATAGCCCAGGATGGACCATGTGCTCCAGGTGTTCCAGGCCCTGCAAAGTGGGCTCCTTGGCCTCTGAGACACCCAAATCAGCACCAAAGGCACTGAGCCTTCACATGTGCCTGGGAAGGCTCTGCCAGACTGATTTGTACTTGGTTAGCCATCCTGGCAAAAGCTGAGGCTGGTCTTGTGAAAATGAAAAGAAAGCAGAAATTAATTCTGCAGAGCTGAGAGGTTTGGTACAGGAATGGGCAAGTTCACAAATCAAACAGTGCATGAACCAGGGTGAGACAATGACAGATAACACACTTGTTCCTTCACCTGCTGCATGGGCAAGATCACTGTTTTCAAGCAGAACTAAACTTGGAGTATTTAATATCTGAATTTTATCTCAAGATAGCAACACGGATGTTTACACAACCGTAAGTTACAGAATATCACACCTTTCCTAGATAGCATACAGGATTCAAATCCAGTGCCAGATGCACTTTGCTTTCCCCAAAATCTGTCTGCATCCCTACTAGAGGTTTAGAGAACACCATTCCATCAATAAAGCAGTATTTAAAATACAGACAAATGTAAATTGCCCACTTTGTTGGAAAACTTACAATCAGAGGAAAGACAACACACTCATTTGACAAATTCTGTATCTGAAGGGTTATGAGGCTTACCAACTGCCTGCTCATGACCATTTACAGCTGCCAGTATTGCTCACATGTAAAGAAAAAAAATTGCAGAAATCAGAATTACCTGCCAGCCCTTGTCTGCTGTCCTGTAGTAGGGATAATTTTTAGTTATGTGCGTATAAATTCCATTTAGTGTAAGCTGCTTATCCGGGGCCATTGTAATTGCTTGGACTATTAACTGTGCATAGGAGTAGGGTGGCTTAGAGTCATCCTGGACAAAAACAAAAAAAGTCTGCATCAACAAACTTTGAAGAGATACAATAGATCAAAAGTCATAAAACATCATTAACTTGACTTAGGGAACTTTTGGACAACCAAAATCTTGAGGCAGAAAAGGAACTAAGAAAGCTTTGTTCTTCTGATTAGCAATTTTAGGGTAACATAAATTTTGCAGGTATGTAAAACAACAAAGAATTTTCAATAGCCTCCAAACAGATCTGTAACTGAGACTGCACACAGACCCTCCCCCAAAGGGGACAGGGGTTAATCAATCAATCAATCAATCTCACATCTGATCACAAAACCCTACACACTGTTTTTAAAGCCTGGCATTTTAAATTACCACTCAGTGCATACACCTCAGCAAACAAAACATCCCAAGCCTTCCATTCAGTTCAGGTGCAATTTCTGGGACTGGTTTCAAGCTGTGTTTACCTTTGGGCTGTCTCCCCCCGAAGCTTCCTTGTCGTTTTCTGACTGGGAATTGTCAGCCATCAAATGTAGGTCAGATGCTATTCCACGACTCATTTTGTACCCTGAAGAGCCTGCGCCGCGGGGGCTCGATGGGCAGGAATTTGCAGCACTGTAGAGCATAAAAAGAAGATCCTACTATTTTGTTATACAGTATATCACCACATTATGTCTCATCAAAAAGCTCTTAGTGCAGCAAAGCCACTACCAGAGCTGTGAGGCTGCAGCTAAAGGGCTGGCAGGGCTTCCATTCCAAACCACCTTCCATGCCTTGTTAAGCCAGCCATGGAATCAGAATCACTGCAGGAAGAAACCTCACTCAGGCTTTCCTCCTCAAGAATCAGCTGATTGATCAGGCTGTAATAAATTTGTGTAAGATTTGCCCCCTTAAGTCCACCTCAACTGCATCAGCAACCACAGATTTTCAGACACTCGTTGGAAACAAGACATACATCTTGCACAGAATTTCTGCCATATGCTTGTGTTCAGTCTGCCCCCAAAAAAATCATCTCTTCTGTGTAGTGTTTTTGCACATTTGAAAAAATATAGCAAGCAGTGAGGTAAAAAAAGGTTTGAGTCTCATTTAAATTGAAACCGGTATTATTTTAAGTGCTTACAGGTGTGTGCACATATTTACACATAGGTATGTGTATAAAAATCATAAATTTATCTATAAATGAGATGCATCAGCACTGACTCAGCTGATTTAATGCAGTATTGGGCCAGCAGAGCAGATACACTGTTAGAAAGCAAGAGATGGTGCCAAACACTAAAGAGTATCTCCTAACTCTTCGCAGTTTGCCATCCATCACAGAAAACCAGGTAAAACTGGATATAATTCCACTGGAACATCTTTCTACCAGTGCTCCCCTGCCTTGCAGAGTCCACAGGAACTGCAGCTGCATGATGCCAATTTTCTTCTGTGATTTCCTTTTAGCCAAAAGGAAAGAGAAAGTCAGCAGGTGAGGTCCATCCCCTTCCCCAAATAATTCTGGCAGCTCTCTTGCAAGGACATACTCTCTCTGCAATGCATACTGCAGCTGATTTCAAGGCAGCCCTCAGAAATTCCAAAAAACTAGAAATCTCAACAGCTGCACCTGGCTGTGCCCCCAGAACCAGCCTTATCTCCAAAGATAATCTTTAATCTTTGACTCTGTGGTTCAAAACATCAACAACAAATAAATCTAGACAATGTTATTTAGATCTATACACTAAAGCTTCAACAATTTTCATCTGTCAACGTTTGTTTGTCTGCCTGGCCCCTCCAGTTTTTTGCTACCTCCTTTTTTATGTACAAAAGGAGGCAAACACTATGGATTGGACAATATATACTTATACTGAAAGCATCAAAGCTTCACTTCCCAAGAAATCCAGCCATGATTTGTTACTAGTGATATACTTACTATAAGAGAGAGATGGCAATTTTTAAGTGTTGTACAGAAGAATCCTCGGTTAGAGCCCAAATGTGTAACTAATTTATTTTTTTAGATATAGGTCACTCCTGCTCTGTGTTTGCACGTATCAGCTGACAACATCCCTCTGCTCTGCTCACTTCAGCATATATTGACAAAGAGACACATATGGTATAATCAAAGCAAGTTTACAAGTCTTCTACAAAACAGGATGATTTGCAGAGAAACTGTCAGGCTTTGCTCTCAAAATAGACTCCAAACTGTCATCTTCTTTTTTTTTTCTGTAATAAACTACTCAACAGGTGCATGAAAGCCCTGAAGAGAATTACAGAATTCATAGCAAGGCAAAGCCAGTGGTGATAGATGGGATAATATCTGAAATATTTGTGAGCTGCTCTGTCATTGGCAAGATGTGTTTTCCCTGAATTCTCATAAGAAAGCAAACCTGTTACACAGACAAGCCTAGGTGTCTTTTCTCTCTGCTTCCACCATTTCAGCAGGTGTNAAACCAAATCTTCTGGAGTAAGAGATCAGTCCACTTTCCACACCAATAATAACCCAAACCACCATTTTCCCTGATGATGAACTTCAGGAGGACAGTGACAAATCAGGACATTTTAAAATGGTGTCATTTAAAATTGTCTCATTTGAAGCGCTGCCATAAGCATGCAAGAGCAAAAAGCAATTTAAATTGTTGAAATGCAAGAAAAATGCCAGGTTCTTGAGCAGGGTGTTGCACACTGAACATGTTAATGTTCATGCAACTATGTCAGCAGAAAGGGGGTTTCTGGAGGCAGGTGAAGGCTGAGCTTCAGCTGAATTTTGACCTCAAAAGCAAAATCCTGAATGAGAAAGTTGTGCTGAGGCTGACTGTAGGTGGCCCCGATCCCACCTGCAGGGTTTAAATACCTGATAGTTCC